>JAULBX010027385.1:0-218033 GCA_032358255.1 Heterotrichella gracilis
GCCCAGAAATCGGCATGGTTATGTTACGCATGGGGAGGTGCATCAGCAAAGAATGGGTAGGGAATGGTGTGTGTGTGGTGCAAGGGGAGGACAGTGCACACCCCTAGTGCCGGACTGGCTGCATCCGGCCTCATGCCCATCAAACCTCAACCCTATACCCTAATCCCTGGATCCAAAACCCTAAACCCCAGCTCCAAGCCGACCTACCTCCCCCACTGCATGTTGCAAAGTACTGGCTGTCTCCCCGCCACGTTAGTGCGGCACCACCCGGCGATGATTCGCATGGGGACGCACCCTGCCCTTCCCCAGGAACCTGCGTCTCGCTTAAAACCTCCCACTCCTGCAGAGGCGCATGCATGGGTGTGGGGGTCGCTGTGCGAGGGCCGCAAGCAGTGGATAATGATGGCCATGCTGCTGTGCTGCCAGAACGCATGCAACTCACTGCATGTGGTGCCGATGGTGAAGAAGGAAGGAAGAAAGGGAACGCATTGCGGAGAGTATCAATGGGTGTTGTTGTCATGAGATACAGAAGCAGTGCCACACCATACAACTATTGAATGCAGGGTGCAACCGGGTGCCAATAGCGTGAAATAAAATGACCTGTAGGGTCATTTGACTGGCCTAACCAAGCCACCCAATGAGCAGCAACGCGGCAAGCGCAGGGTTGGCAGGTTGGCAACTTTCAAATAAAATGCATCACAAAGTATACCCGGTTTTTCCCCCCATGGCATCCAGTGATATCCATGGGGAGGTTGGTCCCCGCCAGGTAGAACATCGAACTATACCTCGCACGGTCGCGGCATGGCATGACGCAACGTTGTCACGAGGGCACTGTGCGTAGCCATCTCCCCGCCCTCATCCCCCAATCCCACCACCATGCACCTCCCCGTCCTCTCCCGCCCATCCCACCACCAAGCACACCTTACTTAGCAGTAGCACCTGGCCATGGCCAGTGACCACCGCCAGCAGCTCCCCGTCAGGGCTCCAGCCACCTCCCTCCACCCCCCCCTCCACCCCGCCCACCTCCTCTCCATCCGCACCACCCCGCACCAGCAGCAGCTCCCCACTGGAGGTGGCTACGCACAGGGCCTCAGACTCCAGCAGGTATTCAAACACGGGGAGGGAAATGGGGGGAGGAGTGGGGAGGTGGTGCGACCAGAGGACCTGCGGGAGGAGGGTGCGGGGTGAGGGGTGGTGGGGATGGCTGGTGCGCACTAACCGAGAAGGATTTACATTGCAAATCCTTTTGAAAGAACGTATGTCTAGTTTTGGACGCCAGTGCGTCGAACCTTGGCACAAGGCATGACCCTAGCCCTGGGCAACTGCAATGCATGCATGCATGCACATGTCATCTTCTAACAGTACCTTTGTCGCCCCAGGCGACAAGCACACAATGCAGCCTGCATCGGTCGCCACATATATGTTTCCCGTATCCGCGTCGACGCATAGGTGGCGCACGTCCCCCTCGCTCGCCAAGTCCAGGCGGCGCTGTGCATCGCGGAGAACGGTCAGGTTGCGCATGGCGCCCGTACCCACCCCGGTGTAGCGACTCCTCCACCTACAGTTGTCTGGTGTGCTGTTCACGTGAGGAGAAAGCTCCAAGATGGGCGCAAACAGTGTTTGAGATGCATGCATGCAACTGGTGATCGACGGTTACTGAAGTCTGATCACTTGCTAGATAATTGTCCTTCGATCATGGGTATGACGTCATGAAGGCAGTGCTCCCTCCTTCTAGAAGCTATTGTCCTTCCGGCTGCATGTGCTCGCCACCTTTTGAGAAGAAAGTGTGCAGATGCCGCCACCTTTTCTGGAAGGTGGGGGCCCCTCATGCCACCTTTTATTGAAAGGGGCAATATCTTTTTGCTTTGCAGCACCGGTTTGATAGCAGTACAACCGAGAGGCTCGCCAGTGGTGCCATCTTATTTTTATATCTTCGTTTTGGTCACCGAAATTGGGGCCATTTACGGCCCTTTTCCTCGTCATTGGGGGGTCGAAAACAGGCGTTCGCAATCCCCAAACCTCGTTTCGCCTGCCCGAACATGGCATGTTTTTGCCATGTTTTAGCCAAGTTTCGCAGCCTACCAATGAAAACCGTGCTTCTGTGCTTGTTTTCGACGACACTAGCCTATGTAGGTGCCCTACTGGCACTGCTAAAAGTACTGAAGTGACCACCATTCGACGAAAATGCTTAATGCCAGCGTCGCTGGTTCGTTACAAGTGGGACGAAAAGGACCCTGGGGATCCCGTCTTTCTGGCCGAAATGGGCTCGACCAGTTCGTTATTTTCAGAGATTTCGCCAGATTTTCGTAAATAACGACGAAGATGGCCACACTGAAGCTCGCTACGTCATGCCCGGATTGCCCACCGGATGCGCGCAGTGGTGCCATCTTATTTTTAAATCTTCGTTGTGGTCACCGAAATTGGGGCCATTTACGGCCCTTTTCCTCGTTATAGTGGAGACGAAAACAGGCGTTCGCAATCCCAAAACCTCGTTTCGCCAGCCCGAACATGGCGTATTTTCGCCATGTTTTGGCCAAGTTTCGCAGCCTACCAATGAAAACCGTGCTTCTGTGCTTGTTTTCGACGATACTAGCCGATGTAGGTGCCCTATTGGCACTGCTAAAGGTACTGAAGTGACCACCCTTGGTCGAAAATGCTTCATGCCAGCGTCGCTGGTTCGTGACAGTGGGACGAGAAGGACTCTGGGGATCCCAGATTCCTCGTCTTTCTAGCCGAAATGGGCCCCGACCAGGTCGTTATAGTCAGAGATTTCGCCATATTTTCGTAAATAACGACGAAGATGGCCACACTGGATGCGCGCAAGAGCCGATTCGCATATATTCGGTGAATCGTATCCAAAATCCCGGGCTTTTTCGACAAAAGTGCACCCTGATTTATCACCAAATTTGTGCGGATCGGTACGCTTTTTGTACACGCGGGCCTCTGATGCAGCGTGGAAGCCAGGCCTGGAGCCCAGCCAAAGCTTCCAAAGGTGCAGTTTTCGTGAGCTCGATGCTTAAACCCACCTGCTTCAAGGCAAAGACGCTCCGTTTATGTTCCACTTCTTGCCAGAATCGTCTGGTCAAAGTTCTTTTAATTACTACGGGTTGCAGTTGTTGGTGCTCGGTTGATGCGGTGCAATCCAACGTAAGATATTTTCACTGGTTGCCACTCGATTCGACGTGATCTCTTGGACCGGCACAAGTTGAACGTCTAACAGTGCTGCAGTTGCTCTTGCCAGCCTTTTCCTCGTTGTAGCTGGCTATTGCGTCGCTGTGTGCCAGTCCAACCATTTCCACCGCCACATTTTGGTGGGTGGTAGGAGGTTGCACCCACCTGCAACTTTATCGGGGGTGCTGGAAGCGCTGTAACCACCAACCCTCGTGCTGTCCCTCTACATGCCTTATGGTCGTCAGCTTGGTTGAAGCAAGGGCATCGAACCAGATCGACGAGGTTCTATAGCCGGACTTGCTGTCACCGGAGGCCCTCAGCTGTGGTTGTCGCCATGGTAGGTGGAGCTCGTTTTGTTAGATACGTTGCACGCCGTTGCACCATCTTCGCACCCTTGTACGTATTCAAAGGGGTGTAGCTCACTCCTTGTGGCTTGCTTGCTCCGGCGCTCATCCTCTGCCACGGTTGCTGACTTGTTTCTTTTCACCACAGCGCTGCCATCGTCCCACGCTACTGGACTACTTCCTGCAACCACGCAAGCGGTTGTACTACGAAAACAGGGGGGAGAAGTACAAGCAGCTCACAGCCCGTGTGAGGAGCCTGTCTCTGGCTTGCATCCCTGAAGGTGAGCAATTTTATATTTGTGAAGCGGCCTTTGTCCAGTGCATCTGCACACTACCTCGTCACCACCGCACACCTGTTCAAACCAGCCAAATTGCGCTTCACTAAACCCAACGAACTGTGTCTCGCAGAGGCTGAGTCGGAGTTTATCCACGAAGAAAGTCGACTCCGGTCAGCCGGTTCGACACCCTTCCTCACTGGTGCTTTTCAGCAGGATGGTGATGTCACCACTGCAGCCCACCATGACGAGAGCACACCCTCACCTTCAGCCGACCTCTCCCTGCACGAAGAAGACGAGGGGCACGTGGGCCCTTCATACATGCTCCGCGTGCTGGAGCTGACTGCTGGGGAGCGCTCCGCTGCCCTGGACGAGCTACTCAACCTGGTGGAGGAGCCAGCCTCAAGTGGGCCCCAGGCGGTTGATCACCCTGACCTGGACATGGACACCATCAGGCTGATGTCATACGGGGGCTTTGGTGTGGTGGTCAACCAGCACTTGGAACCGGTTGCCTCACCAGAGCCCCTGGCAGACGCCGACCCCTCCCCACCGCCACCCTCCCCGCGCGCCCTGCCCGCCTCCACCATCACGGATGTGGTGAGCCTGCTGGAGGTGATCGCGCACCTGGAGCAGCAGCGGGCGGCACCCACCCCTGCCGAGCAGACCAAGCTGGCGATGCTGGTCAGCACCTTCTTGGCCGGCCCCTGGCGCAACCTGGGCCACGTGTACAGCAAGGCACTGAAGGAGAAGCCCGCGCTGCGCTCCAGGCTGCTGCACATGCTCAAGCTGCTTGCCTTGCAGCTGCTGCACAACCTGGCGGGAGCTGCAGCAACCAGCCTCACCTCGTTCTTGAAGCCAGGCAGCGCCATCCGCAGCCTGTCGCAGCTGCTGGCCACTTCCACCCCACAGCTGCTGCCTTGAACCCCAGGGCCAGGGCAGGTTAGGGTTACCCTTAGCATTGCCGCAGCGCTGTGCTAGCAACACCATGCACAGGGAGCTGTATCAGACACTTCAGTTTTAGAACGCACGCCTATTCTTACCTGCCAGTGCTGTGGTATGTGGTGGAAAACGCAGGCTCTGTAGTCACTACCTTTGTTCTCTGCACAAATAATTGCTCTCTTTTCCCTGTTTTTTCCTGTTGAGCTGCCTCGTTTGTCAGCGAGCTGCACAAACTTTCCCACTTTAAACTCTTCCCATAGACACTGGCTGTGCCCATCTGCAACGCATATTTTAACCAGGTGCATATGCCTGGGAGCTGCAGACACACTAGAGCGCAGCAGCTTGCCTGTCTCTTTTTCTACACTTGTTGTTGAGTGGTTGAGCTAGAGCTGGCCCAGCAGTTGAACGTCATGAGAGCTCACACCACTGATAAACCCAAGGTTTAGGTGCTTATTCCACTTATTCCACTATTTACAACTGGGAATAGACAGATTTTTATGTCAGTAGCTTTGTACCCTGTTTACCCTGGCGTACAACAATAAAAAAGGCACCTGGTTGCCGGTAGTGTAACAACAGTCATCCGTCAAGAGTGTGTTGTCACGGACTGAGCCTACTGACAAGCCATTGTTGCCAGTCTTGCCTATGGACCTCGATGTCAATCCTGTAACTGCAAGATCTGATAAAACGTGCGGTAAGCTTCATTATTACATCGTGACAAACGGTTGGCTGTTGAACTAGACCGCCAGTTGCAAGCCAGGCATGCGTGACCGAGTTTACAAAGTACGATGACCCCAGTTACTTGGAGACTAGCTGCAGGGGGGCCTATAGTGCAACAAATTGCAGCAGGCAGTTAGAAAGAAAGGATAGCACAAAGGCAAAGTTAAGGCCGGAGTTAAGGGGCACAAGTGCAAGCCAAAAGTCCCACCAGGCATTGCAAAAAGGGCAGGCAAACTGAATACAGCAACAACCTCTCCGGCAGGCAAGGGAAAAAATAGCTGAGAGTCGCCAGCGCAGTGGCACCTGAATGACAAGGCTGGGTTCACCAATTAATTAAGGTACTGGGCTGAGACACCACCAATTAAGAGTTCATTGGCATGTGCCCTGTCAATAACGCGTATATCCCGCTCGAATGGTGACACAGGGTTGCAAATTATGGTCAAAAACTGTTAGAAGTAGCCAAGGCATAAACCAAGCTGGACCGGCACTTGTGCCGTTCCCAAACTAGCTCCTGGAATTATACTTGGACACCAACGTGCCACCTCAACCGTACACCGGTGCCACTGACTTCGATGCCCTTCGCTGTGCTAGTGGCCACCAGCAGGCATGCCGTGCTTCCTGATGTAATCATCAATCTCCTCGGGTTCCATTCCCTGCAGGCCGCAACACCAGGTTGCCTATTGCGCAGCAGGGCCAGGTTGAAGGTGACAACAGGTGAAAAACACACACACACACACTTACCTCGAATGGGTCTGCTGTTGACGCGCCCTGGGTTGCTGTCTCTACGTACTGCTGTATCTCCTGCGCCATCATACTTTGCTGAGGAATATATCAGGTGCCCAAAGTGCAAGGCTTGCCACTTGCTATACCAAAGTCCTGGGAGGCACCAGTGTACAGCTCAAATGTCACCAACTACACGGAGGCATTGCATACCACCACTGCAATGAGCCCACAGTGCAGACTTGGTGTAAGCAGTGGCTACAGTGCTGGTTGCCGCAAGGCATGCAGGGCAGGCTGCTAGCCTGAATGCAAGCTGGAACCCATGTAGCTAATTACTTGCCAGTGCTGCAGCGCGCTGGTCCCCATCTGTTAGCTGGCCCTAAACCCTAAACCCTACAAGGGCCTCACCTCCGGCGTGAGCCCCTCAAACAAGTCGTCATCCCCCTCGATCAGGCTGCGCCCTGCCAGCACCGCACGTGCAAGCTCAGCCTTGCGGGCTTCCTTCTCGTCATCCACCTGCACAAGGGGGGAGTCGGTGGCGGTGGGTGCGGACAGGGCTACCCCCCATGGCTTGCCACTGCAACAGAGTGCGCTGGTTATTACTGGCCGGGTTGCACCTAATACATAAGCCAGTGCATGCCTCACACTGTGATGTCTACAAACAGTAGAATGTATGGGTTTCGGCGTTGGACCGCTAAGCGGCATTAACGCTGTGCGGCTGTGCATTGGCACCATGGGCATGGGCATGGGCGCGGGTGTTCACAAACCCCTGCCTGGCCAGTGCCTGGAGGGTCCTGTGACGGTGCCACTATGGTATGCATAGTTTGCTGTCCATACACTTGCTCCAGCCCCATCTTACCTCTGGTACTTCGACCTCGGTGGGGTTGAGCCGCGTGAACAGGAAATAGGCCATGGCTGTGACAAACACCCCCCAGTAGTACTTCTCCCACGTCCTCAGGGCACCGCCCTCAATCTGCCGCCGCTCCCAGGGAAACATCATAGCACTAGCTGCACCAGCAAACAGCGGGCTGTTGAGTCGGGCTGGCAACCACAGCTTGGTGGCATGTCTACCCCAAGGCTGTACATACATGCATGCATATGTTTGCGTTGGGGAGTCGTTGCCCTGGCAATACAGCTCTACTCTGACAACTCACCTGTCTTTGCAGCTTCAGCTAATACATCGGGGCTGACTCCTGGGGCGCTACTGCTTGCGGTGGGCGCTGGCTGCGGCTCAGCAGATCGGACCCTTCTCGATGGGAAGGCGTTTTTTGGGATCTGGTAGTCAGATGCTGCTTTGGAAAAGCATCTAGACAAAGAGGTTCTCACATCGGTGGCCAAGGTGGCTGCTGCTTCGCTAGCAGACGTGGAGCAGGCTGCCTGCAGCAACCTCTGCCCACCACGGCGAAACAAGTGCGTCATGCCGTGCGGGCGAGACTCTGACAGGCAACCAGTTGGCGTTCCTACAAAAGGGTTGTGAGTGACTCAGTAATGGTCACAGGAAGGAAGAAGAAGGAAATGGTTTACTTTCCCAGGCCCAGGCATGATAGGCGGCAGTACGGACGGTGGGCCTTTCCCTCTTGCCGCCGCTCACGCAGCGTTTCTCCGTTGTTACAAAGTTTGAGAAGTCCTACACCCACTCCGTTGTACCTACCTGTAGGGGTTGCTGCCTTGTGACCGAAGGCATGCATCACCAGGCGTGCTTGCAGGCGCGCTGTGGGACCATGTGAACGCCCGGGCAAACGCATACACCCCTAGGCCACCAAGCCAAGTTACACGAAGCTTCTGACAGTCTCCGTGCGAGCACCAAAACTAACCAGCCGAGCCGTTTGATTCCCTTATGAAGCAGGCGTGGCTGACCACCGTGGGGCTTCATAGAGCTTTGTTCGTGTGCATGAGCATCGCTTTGCTCTACAACAAAGCCATGGACCAGCCAAAGCTGGTAGGTCCACATGGAACAGCTGCCTAGCAGATACGTTGCTGCACCACGGCTGATGGAACAGCTGGTTCCACGCCCAAGCTGCTTACATGTCGAACAAACTGCTAGATCTGTCTCTGTTTTGCTTGACCTGATGCACGGCGGGAACTCCCACCATTGCTGCCTTGGGTAGGCAGGTGGAGTATGCATCCCAACCCAGCCTTACACCCTGCCCCCACACCCTAACCCTGTTACCCTTGTTGCAGGATGATGGCAACACTGATGCGCTGGTGGCCAAGCTCCAGGAGGCTGACTCCAACGAAACCCTGTTCAAGGTGTTTGCGCAGCATGCACAGGACACAGTGCCAGGGCTCACGCACGTCAGGTAGGCCTTGCTGCACCTCCCAGCACCCATGATCACCTTCCTGTTGCAACCTGTGTCCCCACTAGGCCTGCTTGCTGTTCAAGACCTGTTGTTACAAACCTTGTGGTGGTCCACCCCCTGCAGCATCCTGCTGCTGCCACACCTCCAGCCCCAACCTCCACTGGAGCCTGCCCCGCCAGCGGGACAGGCCTCTGGCAAAGCCGCAGCACGCAGCGCAGCCAATGGCAAATCAAAGCCTGCTACTAGCACCGCCACTGGCCCCTCCACCAGCGGTCAGTCCGCCCTCTCCCCACCGTTTGTCCTGTCCTTCGACCGCACAGACGTGCAGAGCTGGACGCAGATTGAGCACCTGTTGAGCACAGCCGCGGCTTCTGGGCTGGACTGGAACAATTGCTGCATCTTCAATGTATCTGGGGAGAAGGGGGCGGCGCTGCAGCAGAAGCCCTTTTGGCCGCTGGTGTGCACAGCGGGGTACTATGCTGCCAAGGTCAAGGGGGAGATTGTATCAACAGGGGATTACGCTGCCAGGTGTGTGAAGCGGGCTGTTACGCAGACACAAACCCTAAATCCTAATCTGCACTTGCACAGGGTTTTATGTGTGCACAGCTGCATGGCGGCAGCCAGCCCCTCACATGCATGTGGAGTGTGAGGCTTGCAGTGGGGAATGGCCTGCATGCGCGCACCACTACTAGCAGTTGTGCAGCGTGTATGTGGGGCAACGCTGCGCTGTGGGGAACAAGGGTGGCCTTGCCATGCACGTGGGTGTGCCATGCTTGATGCATTGCGTGATGCATCGAGACGCATTGGCGCCCAACAGCGCCATGTGCACTATACGGCTTGCTTGAAACGTGTGGCGTGAACAAGTGGCCTGTGCTGCTGCACCGCGCAACCAAGCCCCTGACCACCTTACCCCACGCCCGCGCTTGCTGGGCTGTGGGAATGCCAGGATCGCTTGCGTGAGGCAATTGAAAGCATGGCACACAGCAGTGCCAGTCGCGCTCTCAAGGGTTCCAATGGGACAGCTGCTTGTTTTGAGCAAGTGGCACGTGCACCATGCGCCGCACACCCACCCTTGCTGGACCCACCCACCCACCCACTCTCGCATATGCAGGGGCCCACACTTTGTGGACTGGAAGGCGCTGCACCAGGCAGGCGCCCAGTCCATGGTGTCTTCGCCCATGTATGCGCAGAAGCAGATGGTGGGGGTGCTGAACATGGCGTCAACGGAGCGGGACGCGTTCGAAGGGTAGGGGGCCTAAACCCTAAACCCTAAACAGCTGCCTTCAGTGCGTTTCATCATCATGTCGGCTGGCCAGCTACTGCTTGCACGTGGGTGGCCATTACTGTGCACACCATGAGCCGCCTGTGGCTGTGCATACCGCTCCCGCCCAGGTGGGGCACTGTAAATTCTTGCACGCCGCCTGGCGGGATTGCCACAGCATTCAGGGTTTGGGTTAAGGGTTCACGGTGCTGTAAGTGTAGGATTCATGGTACGCGGCGCGTGACCGGGGCGCCTGTGCTGTGCAGGCTGGGCAAGGAGGTGCTGCTGATGTCTGTGGTGATGGCGCCGCACGTGCAGCACCTGGAGTACCGCACCATGCGCGCCAACTTTGAGCAGTTTGTAGGCAAGATCGTGCCGCACCTGCTGGTGTCGCAGAGCGCGAACGGCGTCCCGCAGCCCGCCGCGGGGGCCCCCACAACCCCGGCAACGGACGGGACCTGCAACCTGGTCACTCTGGAGGACACTATCTCACCTGCCACCTCAGCTAGCGCCAGCGCACCCCACTCCATCACCGCCACGTCAGCGCTCGTGGGGGCAAAATCGCTCCCGGAGCTCCAGCGCCGGCCCGGGCCCCAGCAGCGCGGCGCCGCGGCAAAAAACCCTGCCAAAACCCTAGATAGCCGCGGCTCGGCGCCCTCCCGCACCTCCTCCTGCGACAGCCTGTGCTCCAACCCCAAGTGCCCCGCCTGCAACAGCGGCAGGGGGGGGGGCGGGGAGGGAGACGCGGGGGCGCGCGTGTCGTGGGCGGCCAACGGGTCGAGGCCCTCCAGCTCAATAGGTGTGTGTGTAGGAGGGTGGATGATGGGCCTGAGGTGCAATGCATTGGCGCCACCTGCTGGGCCTGTGGGTTGGACCCCCTGTGGCACTGTGATGGCAAACAAACGTTGGAGCTCTACAGCGCCGCCTCCGTCGCACATTCCACAGGCTGCTGCATGTGCATCATTATCAGGCAGGCACCAACCCCACCCCATCTAGGAGGGTGTTACCTACACATTCCTCCCCGCCCACCGCCGCCCACCGCCGCCCGCAGGCATCAACACCCACAACGCCTTTGAGCTTGAGCCCTACAGCAGCTACGACAGCGACCTGGACTGGGGCGACTTCATCTTCAACCTCATCTCCATGTGCATCGTGTACGCCTACTTCTCGGAGGCGGCGGTGGCGGGGGAGAGCCAGCTGGCGGTGTTTATTTCAATGGGGATTGCTGCCATCGACATCGTGCTGCTGGCGCTGCGCTGGCTGTGGTACGAGCAGTACATCAGCTACGGGTGAGTGGCGTGGACCAGGGGTAGTCAGGTGGTTGCGTGCATGCGTTGAGCATGGGCCGAGCTGTGTATCGATGGCCAATGAGGGGTGGGTAGCGGCATGGGTGCATGTGTAGGCAGGGGTGGAATTGTGAGTGGAATGCGCTGGCTGTGCTGCAGCAGTACGTCAGCTACGACTGAGTGGCGGGACCAGGGGAGATGTTTGGGTGGTCACATGCACGCATGAGGGGGCTATGGAGTGACCACAGGAAGGGATGGGCTAGTCAGTGTCATGATGCATGCAAGAGAGTGGACGGGGTGCTGGCTTGCATGGGGTGTGCGCTGGCAGTTCAAGGGTGCAGCAACCGGTTGAGAACCCTCTCATCGGTTCAGTTGGGGAGATTGTATACGTATGCTGGTACGGGGTAGAGCATCGGCTTGTGAAAGGAGGTGAACAGGGCAAATATCCTTGCCCAGGGAGGATGGAATTTTAAATGGTACATGCACACGCATGGTGTGGGGGACCGGAGGGTATTGGGCAGCAGACGGAACAACACGACCTGCTGCATCATCGATCCAGTGGGGATCATCACCAATCCAGTGGGGATTGGTGTTGGTGCAAACACAGCCATTCCGCCAGCCTTTCCGCCACTTGACCACCATCCCCCTGACCCCCATCCTTCCCCTCCTCCCCAGCGGCCTTGTGCTGTACATCTTCCACATGTACCGCCTCATCGTGCTGCCTGTGGCCAACACCTGGATGAGCTGGAGCCTGCTCAACAAGCTGCACTTCACGCCGGGATACGGGGTGATCAGCGGGCTGGGGGCGGTGCTGCTGGCCTTCATCATACTGGGCACGCAGGTGGGTGGGGTGGGGAGAGGTGATGCGGGTGTATGTGGGGGCCATGCGGGGGTTTGAAGGTGGGACGGGGAAGGGCTGTGGTGGATGGGTAGGGTGGGTGGGTGCTTGCAGGGCATGCCTGTAAGGGGCAGGGAGGTGGTGGGCCTGCAGTGGGTGGCCTGTTGCATCAACACCGGGGGTAAGCGGATGGCATCATCCAGCGCTGCTTGTGTCCAGCACCGCACTGCCTGCACCGCCCCATTTGTCACGCAGCCGCATCCACGCACCACTCGCCCCCTCACCCACACACCCGCCCTCCTCCCCGCAGATACGTTTCTTCCTGCACGCCCCCCTGCAGCTTGCGTCGGTGCTGTTTGCCGCCAGCTCCACCACCGATGTGTGCACGCACGTGTTTGAAACCACCTCGGGCCTGGGCTGCATGGGCCTGGTCAGCCTGCTGCAGCTGTCGCTGGGCGTGCTGCTGCCCTCGGTGCTCATCTTCTTCCTGGAGATGCGCTCGGGAAAGACATTCCTGCCGCACGTCCAGGCAAAGCAGTGGCTGCTGTACCCTTGAGAAGGGTTGTTGGCATGTGGGGCTGGTCTTGTAGCGCCCTCTTCAAAATGGCCGCGCAGGGGGTCTGCTGGAGCTACTCATGGGATTGCATGGAGACTGATTATTTGCTGGATATTGTGGTGTTGGGGACGCCGGTGACGTTGCAGCCGGTGCACGTGTGCTTGGTACGAACCACGTGCTGTGCAAGTGTTAAACTTGCTGTGGTGAGCGGTGTATTGGGTTATGCGCACAAAACCTGTGTTACATATAATTGATCCACGCTTGGTATTACGCTTGCAGTTGTGCTCGAGAACGTGTTGATGTGCCTGTGTGCCGTCAGGCTACTTGGATGCTCGACTCAGTCTTTTTACACTTTGGCACGTTCATAGTGCTGGATATCTGTAACAAAAGGTGTCATGATTGGTAATACTACTTGCAATTTCGTAAGGAATCATACTAGGCCTACGACAATCGCAACAACCATTTTGACAGAGGCACCCTGAGACAGCGTCACCATGGTGGCCATGTGGAGTGCACTGTAATGGACCACAGCGCACGGCGGTGGCAGCGGCAGTCGCCAAAACAATTTTAAAAAATCAAAGCGATATGTGGTGCTGAGCAGGTCCTAGGACTGCATATTTAGGTGATCCCATCAAGCCAGCTCCGTGTACTGCTCTAAGGGCATTCTGCAAACTTCACGCTGAGCTGTATGCCTGCAGCTGCACTTCCACCTCCCGCCACTGACAGCGTGCAAACATATGGCCGCTGCTTAAACAAGGTGTACTGAGGTTGCACATCGGGTGGGCTGGTCAGTGCGGTCCAGGAATATGTTCCATCTGTTCAGGTTGGCCGCACCAGCGAGAGCACCGTGTCTGCAAACTCCTTGAAGTAGGGGTTCTGCAGGGCAGCCTGCAGCGCCTGGGGCCAAACAGTTCAGTCAGTGCCTATAGGCTGGGTGCATTGGAGTATGAAAACTGCGCCATTTACTGGGCGCTGTGCATGTCTTGCAAAGGTGTTAGCGCAGTCAGGCTCTGCTGCAGTTCAGGAGGTGGCTGGCTGGCATCCGTCATGCAAGGCGCGAGCACATGCATATGGCATGTCATGACAGCTCAGGTGTCAGGCCAGGTGAAAGCTCTGTTGCACGCCATCCCCACCTTTTCCCGCTTGGGTGCAGCATCTATGCCGGTCACCAGTGTCCGCAGCCGCTTGTCAGCCAAGTATGGCTTTAGCTCCTGTGCCGCAGCTGCAAGACACCACAGTACAACAGGTCAATACAGCAAGGCTTGCACAAGGCTTACAGGGTTACACGAGGCTTTTCTCTAACGACTTGCCGAGCTCCTTGTCAGGCTTTTCATCCCAGACATATTTACAGAGGGAAAGCCTCCAGCCTGGAAATGCTTGCAGCACAGGAGGCGCACCTAGTGCCTTTAGGTCTTCAACCTTCAAGCGTGGAAGTTCCTCATCCTCGTCTTCCTCCTCCCCTTGCACGGGTTGCTGTGTACTTGGCTGCTGTGGCTGCTGTTGTTGGTCTGCATTCACGCGCAGCAGCAGCTGTACAACGGACTGGCCCCCCCTCTCCTTTCTGACGCTCCTGATAGTGCACTGCAGCGGCTGTGCGCTGTATGGCAAACAGCTGCGTACAGCTGGACTGATGGTGGCAGCGCCCAATGGTTCGCCAAAAGCGGTGAACACGTTTAAGGGTTCGCTGGTGCTGGGATCGAGCGTGACGGTGGTCCCCACCCGCACTTCGCTGCTGGCATTGGTCAGCTGCTCTACTTGCAGCTCAACTTTAGGACCTGCCATGTTGTTCAGTGGTCAGCGCTGTATGTGACAGGCCAACTGCACGTGAATGAAAAGTGCTGCAAGGTCTTAGGCGTCAAGTAGGCGGTGCATGTACATGTATGCACCGCCATGGCAACCGAATGCATGCATATCGCCCTCCTCGTGTTCTGGGCATTTTCCTCACCTGGCAATGCATGCAAAGTGTCAGCCAATGTGGGTCCACACCAAAGGCAACAACGTGTGGCCTTTAAATCGCAAACACTGCCGGAAGTGCGTCTTGAACCCTGCTAAATTGTGAAGCAAGTGCCAAAGGGGGGTGGCAGTGAACGCTTGCTCGACTTAATCCAAGGGTCGATCCGGGACACCCCTTCACGATAGCCCTCTCCCTACAGGGTTCTAAACGACTTTAGGGACGCCACCTATCTTTATTAGCCTTGTGGAACTCGTCCTGTATATTCTTACACTTTCTAAAGTGTCACATGCCTGCATGCGGTGCAGACACTAGTCAGGTCCAACGACGTTTAGCACAGCCAACGAGCAATAAGCATGACTTTTGACACGTCGGCCTTCACCAGGGTGAAAAGCCTGCTTGATGACGAGGAGACGTCGTTGGACCTGTTTGGCACAGCACGGGGGGCTTGCACAGGGGTGAGTGCCAATCACCCACTAGTGAGGCGGGTTGTGTCTTACTGCCCTCACAACCCAGAGGGTTTTCCAGTCATTTCATTCCCTGTGTGGAGGGTCCTGTATATCTACAATATTTGCACCTCGTGCAGTGCAGCGCATGTGGCAAGTACCTAAAAAAGACTGAAGAGTACGTCATGTCATCAAAGGTGAGGCTAAGTGTCCCTGCCACTCTGATGGGGTAATGACCTAACAGAAGCACTGGGTTATCCTGCCCTCTGCAAGACACCATCATTTTGCATTTCCAATCTGGCAGTTGCAATTGTCTTCATACTGCTCTTTTGTGTCGGTGCAGAACAAAAAGAACCCCTTCAACGATGTGACAGTCATGGACTGCACCCGCTGTGGGTGCAGCTTTGACAAGCACGTGGTATCGTTTGCTGAGAATGAGAAGGAGCAAGGCAACCGCTCGATGGCAAGAGGTAGCTGCCCTTTACAACGCTTCATATACTTGCCCGCTGGTGGCCCATATGCGCCATTGCAGTACTGCCCGATGAACTGTTTTTTCCAAGCGAAGAAATTGCCTGTATTGTTCTTGGCATGTGCAGGAGTGTATGATACTGCGGTGCACCACTACTCCAAGGCCATTGCCCACTCCGGCACAGATGCAGTGCTGTGGAGCAACCGCTCGGCAGCCTACCTGGCGAAAGGATGGTGAGCATTGTTTGATGCCTCGTAGGGTTTTGTAGCTAGGTCGTCCCCTGTGCATGCCATCTGCTTGAGCTTGTGGCGTTACCTTTGTGGTGCCCTCCACCACCCATGCTTTGGATTGGGTCATCACACCATCGGAGCAGCATATATGCTACACAGTGGATTGAAGTCGGAAACACCGCCCTGCATTGCCAAAGCGGCAACAGCAATGTGTGGCAGTAGCACAGCGCTGGAATGAGTCGCGCAGGCTTGGAGCAAGCACTGTTCTCTCATGCAGGTATTCTCAGGCCCTTCATGACGCGGACCGCGCGGTTTCCCTCAGACCCGACTGGGCCAAGGCTTGGACCAGGAAGGCTGCAGCGCACATCGGCCTACACCAACATGCGCAGGCAACAGAGGCGTACGCAAAGTGAGTGGTGTGGTTGCGCATGACATCAGTTGGGTGACGGTGTGCATTGCGCAGCAATCGATGTATTTGAATAGATGGATTTTCTTTACAGTTGGGAGGAGGCTGCCTAAATCTTGCATAATTGCTGTGCACCAGATGTTGTGTCAAGCTGTGAAGGACAGCCCTTCAGGTTGAGTCCCAAACATATGTGCACATCAGAGGCGTTTTTGGGATCTGACAGGATTTGCTTCTTGACAGGTGTTGTGAGCTTGACCCCGAGAACAAGGAGTATGCCACTGCCCTGCTGGATGCAAAGGTGTGTCCATACTTTTTGCGTCCATATATGCATAAACATGGGTTGGTGGGTCAGCCACTATGTTGAGAATAAGTCAACACTGTTCTTGTGTGCATGCGTGTGTTGCGTAGCACAACTACTAAGCATGGGTATATCGTACCTGACCAGGTCAAGTCAAAAGGCAGCACCGGCGTGCGCCACCAAGCCAATGCTGCCCTGGACAGGCGTGACTACCAGGCTGCAGCAACCCTGTTCACTCAGGTTTGTACATTCCCCCTGTTATAAGTGCATCCTATGCAGATTTGTGAACTCTGGGCAGCAGAGCATCATGAAAATACCCCACACTTTTTCTTCAGGCACAAATCTTGACATGGCAATGCGGTAAAAAATAATGAACATGTTTGCAAAAGCCTGCGTGGCATTTTCTATGGCACGTTGCAATGCATGTAGCTGTGTTGGCAATCCATCCAATTTGTTGCTCAGGAGTGGCAACTTGATTTATTAGGTGATTTTCATCTGCAGGCCCTGGAAGGCCACAGCAATAATTCTGCACTGCTTTTGTCAAGATGCAAGTCCTACATTGGTACCAAGGACTACGCCAAGGCCGTGCAGGATGCCAACTCTGTCATTGCCCTTGATGGCAAGAGCGAAGAGGTATGGTGTTTCCTTGTGTTCCATGAGCTTGATTGCTGAATGAAATAAATGTATCAAAGCTGGGGCACACAGGAAAGTTCTTGACGACACTGTGACGCTGCGCAGTGGAAAGGGACTTGTCTGAGATAGCTTATGATAAGGGGTTTCAATTAAAGGGGCAGTGATTGACCTAACGCCAGCCTTGGCTGCTAGCGTGGTGGTTCATATTTGAAACAGACATGCACAGATTGTAGTACAGATTGTTGTACTAAATGTAATGGGGTCTGTATGCAGAACTTACCCTGTTTTATTGCATGCAGGCATATGAGCTAAAATCCACGGCACTTCAAGCTCAACGCTTGCTGCCTGAAGCCAAACAGGCACTTGAGGCTGCCGTAATTGCCATCCCAAGCAGCCAGCTGCTGAAGCAAGGCTTGGCAGGCGTTCAGCGCCAGCTGCAGCAGTCGATTGCCAGCGTGCAAGCAGCATCCCTGGGTTCTGCCACTGGCAGGCGCAATCCTTCTCAAGGCCAAGGTTTTACAGCACCCAGTAGACCTGCACAGCCTGCCACCACAAAGAGGGAAACTGCTTCAACACAGGCAGGTGGCCAGGTCAGCATGGCCACTAATGTCAAGAAAGCCTCGTCTGTTCAACCCGAGCAGCATTTACAAGCAGTGGACAGCATGGCAGGCAGCAGCGCACCTGCTAGTGAGTTTCCTGCATCCAGCAAGGGCCTCGGGGCTTCTGCATCAGGAGCTAGGGATGGTGGCAAATCGTTTGATTCAATCGGTGCACCATGGACAGAAAGCAATGGAGACAAAAAAAACAGAGTTCAGGCGACAAACACCTTGGAAGCAACTGGTGGACAGGCCTCCAAGTTGAAGTTCCAATGGAGTGGCTTTTTGCCATCAGACTCTGATGACGAAGGTACATCGCGTGAGGGGACTGGTGAGAGCAGCTTGCTGGATAGGCTTGCTTCCAATGGCGCCCTCGACCCTGCAACAGAGGACATTTCACCACCCTCGGGTCCATTTCAAGGGCCTGGGAGGTCTCCGCAAGGGGGCCCTGATGAACACCGCCAATCACCTTCACGTAATTCAACTTCAAGTACTGCATCAGCAACCACGAGCAACCATGCTCAACCTGTGACCATGCAACGCGTCATCGAGACCAACCACCAGCCCACCCCTTCCAAGGCCAGCAGCACTGGGGCAAAAGGCAGGGTCCTAGACATCCATGCCTTGTTCCCATCCGCTCCCAAGACCAATGCCAGGGCATCTCCTTCCAAGCCATTCCAATCTACTGCCAGCGTGGCTGATGACTCCACCCACAAACCAATTTCTGCAAGCAACCCTTCATCTTCACAGAATCCCATGCATCCGGGTCAAAGTCAAGGAAATCAACAAGTACGCGCTGCGCAGGAGCGTGCGGTTTCACACGCGCCACCACCACCACCACCTTCCCAAGTCCCAGATTCCCCTGCTCCACCAGTCAGGCGGCCAACACAGATGAGCCCATCAGGGGGCACAGCTGGCACTCCCACCAGAGTTCCAAATGGTGCAGGCAAGGCGACAGGTGGCAGTAAGGTGGTGGACCTCAATCAGCTCTTTGCAAAGCTGGGGAATCCAAAGGCATCTGATGATGCAGCCAGTGGACAAGCAGCTCCAAATGCTGATAAGATCGACCTGGCAGAGGGTGTGGAGGCATCCGTGGTTGCTGGTGTACATGCATCAGTGGAGGCAAATGGCATCCGCAATGCTGTTGTTGATGGTCGTCATAATCGTAATGGACAGCAAAAAGACATCACCCAGCTGTCAGCTCACGAGGAGGCATTGCATCACATTGTGGCCCCACCTGCCGTGGCAGCGGAGGTGGCACCAGCAGCACTTGATGCAGGTGCTGCTGGAGCTGAGTCATCGCCAGTGGTCGAGGAGTCAACAGATGCGCAACCAATTGCAGCTGCTGCAAGCACCCCGGAAGCAGCATCAGCGCATGCTGCTGCCGTGGTTGAGGATGACACACATGGCAACAGGGCCACGGGTCAGACCACTGACCAGTCCTTTGCAGATCCATCTAGCCATGATGACCTAGTGCAAGTACAGCCGGTGGCTCAACAGGACAGCTCCACAATGACAGACAAGGTGCTTTCTGCTGTACTAATGAGCAACAAGTCCACTGCCACAGAGGATCTGGTTGCCAGCAATGGTATCACCATTGGGCAAGTGGAGCTGTCAAACCACCTTTTGGAGATTAAATCAACCATGGCCAGCATCCAGGACCACTTCTCCAACCTTCACCAGGACTGGGGCAAGCTGGTGTCCCTGGTACAGCACCTAACTGCGGTCACCACCTGCAAAGCACCAGCAGTTGGCATTTTCACTGCCACGCCAGCGCTATTGGGCGCCCATCAGGAACTTGCGCACCCCGTTCCTTTTCAAGATAACGCTGGCTTCATGGGGAAGCTTTCAAGAGGTACTGCTGTTCAGCAGAAGCAAGGAGCAGTGGCTGTGGAGCAGGCGTCAGCAACTGATTCTGCCAGTTCTGAGCCAGGAGGCCTGCTCTCACAGAGCCCAGAGGTGACTGACAGTGCCAACGAGGACGACTTGCCAGCAGTGCATGAGGGTTTAAAGCAGGATGCCCGGGAACGGGACGGTATGGTGGAGGATTGGGACTCTCTTGATGATGAGCCAATGGCTGAGCCTTACCATGCACCACCAGATGCTTTGAATCATATCGCCACAGCCCCTGACCATCAGGGTTACCAAGCAGATGGTCATGGTAATGGCGCTGAGCCAGCAGTCACGGTATTGGATGATGATGATTTGGATGAGATCATGGGGTACCTCTCAGGCGGCCATTCCGTTGAGGAGCATGGGGCAAACGCATCTCGCTCGGCACCAAATGCCGAGACAGGTAGGGAAAATAGCGACAGGAGGGAATGCTTACCTCTTTTAATTTCCTCTTTACTGTGATTTGTTTTATTTTTGCTGATCATCAGATTTTTACTTCAATTTCTTAAAGTTCATTTGTTCTCACTGTTGCAGGTGTATTGGCAGCAGACGTTGTAGAGGATGCTGTGGAGGATGAGACCAGCGGTGGAGAAGGGGATGCAGGGGAGGATGATGATAACGATGATGACGGTGAAGGGGAGGAGGAAGAGGAGTGGCTGACACAGCTTGAGGATATTGAGCGGCTGAGGGCAGAGGCACATGTGCTGAGGCGCCAGATGGAGGTAAGGTTTAACGATGTAGGGTGTTCGGTGTAGGGTTTAGGGTTAAAAGTCGTTTGCATGCATTTGCCAATCTGCAGCCATGTCATCTCATGTCATGAACTGGTTCAGTGAGCACAAACTGCATTTTTGACAGGTACCTGTGGCTGGAGTGGGCATATGCAGACAGCAGCATCGCCTGCTGTGTCTTGCCTTGTGCCTGAGCAAACACTTTTACATTATATATGTTCCTGATACAGGCAAAAGAAAGTTGTATTTCTTTCATCCCACATGCCACACCTCACACCTCATACCTCATACCTCCTGTGTCAACCCCTGCACAGGAGGAGGGGGGCCACGCCCCGCCATTCGACCCTCGCCGTCGCCAGCCGCAAAGCAAACTGCCTTCCGACGACCTGTTTGAAGCCAGCAGCGGAGTGTCCACCCCTCAAGGTACCTCACATGCAAGTGATTCCCCCTGATAACGAAGTAAAGGGACCATTTAGGTGGCCTTGCATGTAAAATAAACCCTTGTTTAGTTTTAATCATTGCAAATTTTGCCCCAGGCTCGGTTAACTCAGCTTGCCTTAGTCAAACGAACACTTCGTTGGTGCAATGAGAACTTTACTGCTTACAATGATAACTCGCTTGGAAGCAATATGGTTCCAAGTTGCACTGACGACGTATTCATTGATCAATGCCATGTAGTATCCACCGAGGCTGGGGCACTTGTCTGCATGAGAGCTTTTTACAAACGTCCTTACAATTCCAAATTGAACTTCAGTTGTTCTGTGCATCGCCAGATCTGCGTCTGCCAGCCACCTTTATACAGTTTTGTCACATCACTAAAAAACTGTTTTTGTTTTAAAGAAAGCCATACTTCGTATTTTTACAATAATTGTGGTGTGTACATCCCCCAGGTTCCGCACCTGCCAGCCACCTTGGCCTAGATGTGTTCCAGCAGCTGCTAGTGGCTGCAGACGAGCGCACGCGCCAGGCAGGGGCCACTGACATGACGGGGTGCGCACGCTTTGCCTGCCGGGAGTGCGGGGTGGCGCACTGCCCGGGGTACACCCCCATGAAGGTGCACGTGTCGCGGCGCAGCACATTTGCAATCGAGGTGCGGCATGCATATGTGGTCTACTACCTGGTGGACCCTTGG
Organism: Heterotrichella gracilis; assembly: GCA_032358255.1. Classification (NCBI taxonomy): domain Eukaryota; class Xanthophyceae; order Tribonematales; family Xanthonemataceae; genus Heterotrichella; species Heterotrichella gracilis. The sequence goes on from JAULBX010027385.1 coordinate 21,190, forward strand.
GGCTGTTTCCCAGCAAAAACCCTAGAAAGTTGGAAGGGTAGGTGATGTGCTTCTGTCAGGCTTGCAAACTTGCCAATCAGTTTGCAGAATGTAGCAGCTGCATTGTCATGGAAGATGAGGTCTCTTAGAGGATGGTTCTACATACCCTCCATGTGATCCCCTGGGGGATGGCTGTTGGTGCAATCACACAAAATGGGACTGAAAATTACATTTTTGCTTCAGACCAAAACCCACAACTTCTGGCTGTTCATTCACTCACTCTTCTTGTGACCCTTGCCCTCCCCGACCTAGGGTAAAAATCTCTCCCTGGACCCCTCCTCCCCCGCTGCTTCCTCCTCCTCCTCCACCCCCTGGCTCAACCCCCTACCCGTGCACAATGAGGGTCTGCAGCAGCTGTGCGACCTGTGCGGATGTCACGCAGAGACGCACGAGACAAAGGTGAGCCAAAAGAGGGTTTTTCTTGCTCGATTTAAAATCATTCTTTTGTGCGGCTGCCACGCAGAGGGGCACAAGGCAAAGGTGAGCTAAATGAGGGTTTACCCAATTTTTTGACCGCATAACCCCACATCCTACCACCAGCCTTTCAGGGTGCCCAGAACAATAGACCAATTTGTGTCAAATTTTAGTATGATATAATTTATTTCAAATGAGTCACTTTGTATATGTCCACTGTGAAAAACTAGTGACAGCAGTGTCCCATGTTGCACCCGATCCATCAAAACGCAATGCCAGGTCCAAAATGCTTGGCGCCACGCATGCAAGGCTGGCTGCTGATCCGACATTACTGCTAGATGCATGTCTTACTCACTGTACGCATTCTCTTACCTTGCCATCACTGCCCCTCTACAGGAGGAGAGTGACAGCAGGAGGGCAGTGGAGCTTGATGCGCAGCGCAGGGCCACCAGGCGGAGGGCTGCGGATGCAGTGCGCAGGCAGCAGGACAGGGACTCGGCCGAAGCATGCAGGTGGGGAACAAGACCAGATCAATTGTACTTATTTACGGTAGCATGATGTAATAAACATTGGGGATGTAGGCGAGGATTGAGCAATTGTAGGATGTAGGGTGCTTGCTGGTCACGTCATGTCATGTTTTTGGTCAAGGTGATCAGTACAGCACCCTTATCAACCAGCATTTGCTACTGTTATTCCTGAATATTGACATAATTTCATCAGCCTTGTATTTATCATGTACGGTACCCCCCTGCACAGGGCCCGCGTGGCAACCAATGCGCATGTGCCCCCACCCCTGACCGCCATGTGGCACCAATGGTTGTTTTATCAGCCATATATATCATGTACCCCCTGCACAGGGCCCGCGTGGCAACCAACGCGCGCGTCATCTCCGAGGCCCGCGCAGCAGGCGAGTGGATACAGACCACGCACGCAGACTCGCTCCACCAGGCTGAGCGGGGGGGCTGCGCGCGCTGCGCCTCCTGCCCCGCCTTCACCGTGCACTTCATCTCCAGCATGGCCATGAACGCAGACATCATGTTCTACTGTTCCGTGTGCGGCTGCGATGCGCAGCACCATCCAGTCAAACCGGTGAGACAAATCAAAGTAGGCGCAGTTGTGACTTGGTTTGACCAGCTATATGTAGCCGGTGAGACAATTTCAGGAATTATTGTTTAGGGTCTAGGGGTTAGGGGTTACACCCAATGGGGTTGGGAACCCAATTCCCAAACCCTACCTAAACCTCCCCTTGTGCATTTGTGTCCACATTGTGCCATGCTTTCCCTCCAGGATTGGGAGGCCCAGGACAGGCAGCGGCGAGAGGAAGAGAGCAGGCACACTGCACAGGCAGCGGGGCGGGGGGCTCAGCGCAGGGCACAGGTGGGCCGAGACGGGCATGGGGTCAACAGCGCCTCATGTGTAGGAAAGTGTAAAATTTGCGTTCGCCCATCTGTGCTTGGCATGCTGCACCTGTAATGAAAAGGCCCCGCTTTTAATTTATCATAAAACCATTTTCATTAAATTTATGTTTGTAAACTCGTGTCCTGCACAGGCTCATGCTGAGCTGGCAGCGGAGGCGCAGGCGCTGCACGACCTGGGATTGGCCACAGGGGCGGGGCAGCGCCAGGTGGCGCGTGCGTATCGCAAGCTGGCGCTGCGCTACCACCCCGACAAAAACACCTCCCCTGGCGCACGCGACACCTTCATCAAGCTCACGCGTGCCTTTGAGTTGCTGAGCAACAGGCAGTGATGGGGGGTGGCAAACTCACACAGGGGTTTAAGAGCACATATCAACATAGATTTTTACCTTACTGTGAGATTTGCTCAGCGCAATCATTGCTCCAAAGGGATTGTGGATATGAGTAGCTTGCATGGTAGGGGGTGACGAGAGTTGCAGATTGCAATATTGAAGGGATGGCGCGAGCGTTGCTTCTTATTGGAAATTATTTCTTTTTTGTGGCCTAGCTAGTATAGGTGAAGTGTGCAGCTTCACCGCATGCAGCTGCCACGATGTAGCCACCAGTGTCACTGTTGGAATCACTGGTGATTGCATTGTACACCGTTGCGGCAATGATTGCTTGATTGATTATCATTGATTATGTATACAGTGATGGTATTGAATATACATTGGCGCGTGGCTTAAGAATACAGGGTAATCCTTGTCCTTGTCAATCATTGACACACCAGCTGGTGAATGTCAAGAAGGTTTGAGACTAGTCTCTGTGAATTCAACATTTGAGGGCCTAGGTTGAATCCTCTGAGTTCTGTCATACTCGACTGTGAAGGATTGTCTGACCATTGGCAAATTCTTTGATGATCATTATAGACCGTATTGCGGTGGACCACCAGGTGCAATGCAGATAAATTTCCCACCAAATGCTGTTCAACGCTAGTCATTACTGTAACTGTTGTGTTCACAGACTGTGCTGAGCATCTTTGGCAGATTCCACTTCAGGACAAATTGTTTTCCTGCCAAGTCTTGAAGTGGAATTTTTTAGAAGGCTTGTAGTCTGCAAAACGTTTTCTATTGTGAATTGTACAGGAGTGACTACTAGCTCAGTGACTGAGCTTTTCTGACAGCTTCATTGCAACAGTGTCATCCATTTTGTGCTGCAGGGTCCAATGGAATAGCCGGCAGCCAGCACCACCAAAGCACGTCACATATTTCCTCTCGTGGCACTTTGTTTCCTCATTTCCATGGCCTTGACATTGGCTTTGAACCACTTGTTACTGAAAAAGTTGACTCTCTCCTTTTTGACCAGTTTGGTGTGAATGTTGAATAACAAACCCGCCGGGTCAATAGTGCCATCGTCAGTGGTACGCTGCTGGGCCGGCTGTGAGTACTCGACAGTCTGACTCTCAGAGTCAGACCTGCGCGTGCTAGTCTGGCTGACAGAGTCTGGCCTGGGCTCGGTAGCCTTGACAATCTGAGACCTGAACGGTGGCATCGCCCCAGGCAGTGTCATGCACCTTGACAGTGTCATGCCACAGTGGCCACTTGAGCTGTTCCCCAACAGGATAGTGTCATGGCATGGGCAGAAAATGTCCAGATCGCTTGGCCACTGATTGCTGCCATTATGTCGCATCTTAGTTCCATGTTCAAGCAGGCTGTGGCATCCCAGATCCAGATCCAAGCCCTTGCACTGGCGGAGGCAGTCCCTGCGGGCCTTGAGGCACGCCTCAGAGACTGACTCCTCTGCTGCAGCATGCCCTGTCAGCATTAGGCCCACCAGCAGCAGAGAGAAGGTGATTCTAGCAAGGCGGCGTGGTGCGGTGCAGGCCTTCATGTTGGTCCTTGATGGTGGTTCCATGACACTCCTTGCACCTGCTGGGGAGCGCCAAAATGAGACCTGAGGCTATCCAGCTATCTCAGGATTGGGTCAGCTTAATATTAAGGTCTGAGATCCTGCTGGTCTCAGGCCTACCCTCATATATTGTAATAGTCAAGTTCCAGTTTACAGTGTACACAACCGCCCCAATTGTTCCCTACTGGCCCAGGTGACCATTCAACCTACACTCAACAAGTGCCTCAGTGACAGACACTGGAAAACGAGAGGCCTCGATGGTTGGAAGTGTGCACACCAATTTCACACTATGTAGTGCCAACTGTTTTAACAATCATGTTACGTACGAAGCTGGGTCAAACTTTGCCTGATATCTCAGTGTGCTGAGCTCTCAGAGGCTTGTCAATGGAAACCCATATGGAGGACACAGTACAGGCATTGCCAATTGAAGTCTCAAGTTGATATGAGTCTTAAGTGTCTCAGTTGGCGGTACCAAAGTGTTAACTTGGACAACCAACAAGGCGTTTACTGGCCCAGGTGCATCTACCGCAGTGGCACACCCTATGTGGCAGGCTGGTGCAACATGGTGCAACTACCTGAAGCAAGGTTGATCCAATATCAATACCAAGTACGTCCCAAGCTTGCAAGTTGACTTTCAGCCATCCACAGTGCTCACTGTGCCTGCCAGTGACAGGAACGGTTGTTCAGTCGTACCTTTCAAGTCGCTACGAAAGCTCTGCCAGATGTATGACACGGTAGAGACTGCAACGTTCGCTGAACTCCAGGCACTGGTATTCTAAGGCTACCGGGGTTTTCAGGTGTGGCACAACTTGTAGCAGCTTGAAGCTTGAAAGTGTCAATGGTGCAGACAGGTTCACATAACGCTTTAAATCCTTGGCAAAAGCATGCATTCCAGCCCCAAATTAGAATACGATTGCGAAGTGGTTGAATTGAAACCCTAGTAGGGTAATGGAACTGAGCCTTGGATGATAATCAGCTGTTTTCATGCCATGATAATTGCATTGGTCTGGACAGTGAGTGTACTGAAATGAACAGCCAAAGCCGTTCGATTTCCAGTCACATACAGTGCCACTCGAAAACTTTTGTGACATGGCGCCTGCCTGGCATGGCATGTTGTTTTTGACATTGCGTTGTGCAAAATGCAATGCACCAGTCGCAGTGCTGCTTTCAGCCTTGCCGCACCATCCTGGCCAGCAAGGACAAACCAGATCCAGATCGAGCAGTCTCTGTGCGCAGGAGGCTCTTGCTGGTAATACAGAACTAGAATCCGCAGCAATTTATATTTGACATAGTATTACACATGAATGCATTGCGTCACGCAAGTCCAAATTAGTAAATAAAACAGTGGCTTCAAAGCAACAATCTTGGCTTAACATTTGGCAAAGACACGTCATCATGAATCCCAGCTTACTAGATTACAATGATTGTGACAGCAATGCATACACATACAAACATGGAGTTATCAACTGGAGTTTTTAAGCGCAACTTCAATTATAATCAACCCACAATCCTGACAGGTATAGCTTGCCATAACTCTGCTCATTGAGAACAACACCCCCTATTTCAGCTGTGCAACTCAGTCAATCCAGCCGCAGACTCTTCGAAGCCCTGCCAAGTCTGCATGCTTGCCGCATGCCACGGTACTGCCCCTGTGCGGGTCAAATTGAATGGTGAAGTCGCATATTGACCTCACTACCTGTCTGCATACAAACCGTGGTGGCAGTACGGTAACACGCTGGAAGTAGTCACTGCCACTGTCAACACTAACCCCAGGTTGGAACCCAGGCTGGCTGACAGAACCAAATACTTGGTTCACTTCTCCCCCTGTCCCGCCGCTGGGCGCCCCCCCGTGGGCCTCCTGGGCACCGCAGTGCGCTCCCTGCCCTTGGACCAGGTCCTGGTGTACGCTGCGCTGCCGATGTCATTCAGGGCATCAGCGGTGAGCGCAGCGGCCTCCATCTTGCCTGACCTGAACCCAGTGGGGCCAGAGCTTGAGCTATGCCCCGAGGAGCTGCTGGAGCTGCTGGTGCTGCTGCTGGTGCTGCTGCCGCTGGTGCATGAGCAGGAGATGGCCAGCGCCCCCTGCTTGCTGTCGCAGTGGAAGCTCATCTTCTGGCCCTTGCACTGGCGCTCGCAGTCCCTGCGCGCCTTTGCGCACACCTTGGACTCTGACGTGGCGGCGGTGGTGCTGGCCACCGCCACCCCCACCACCAGCGCCACCAGCAGGGTGAGGGTGATTGCGCGACGGGTGGGGCTCCAGGCCCTCATGGTGTCTTTGCAGTGCTGGATGACGCTCTCCAGGTGCATATGCAGGGCCAGGGTCAGCTGCAAATGGGGTCCCGGGATGTCAGTGGAAGGTCGCCACGGTGGGGAATGGCTCATTTAATAGCATGTGCATGGCATTGTCAACGCCCAAGGAACAAAGCAGGCAAGTCACAACGGCGGGGAGAGGTGGGGGAGGCCACAGGCTTGCGCCAGGACAGAGAGGGTGAGCTTGCAGAGGCAAAACCTTGCATGCAACAGGGTAGAACGCTGAGCTGCTTAGCCCTACCCATTGCCAAGGCATGAGGGCATGATGGGGCATGCAGGCGCAAGCCATAAGTGAACGGCACTAGGCTAGGCTTGAAGACTCCAACGCAGTCCCATGCTGGTCTGCTATCGCCAATGCCGTGCTATGGTTGCAGCTACACCCTAATGAGCACTCAGACCTTGAAAGTATTCATCTGAAGTGCATAGTGGCCAGCCATGCAGTGCAGATTGTTTGCCGCAATTGCCCAAGGGCCTTAAGGGTCCCTTCTGTCACAGTTACAAGCAATGAGGTTCAGAGAAATGAGACAACCAGCTACTAGCGGAGCAGCTGCTGAATACACCGTCACTGGGCAGTGACTGTGTACACGGCGGTATTACAACAGCTGTCTATCACATGGCAGCTTTCAAAGCAGTGCTGGGCAGCAAGGACCCCCGGGCTGTGACTGATATATTCCAAGTTGAACTGAAGGCTCTTGATTTCGTTGCACCTCAGAGGTGCAGGCCAGCCCTGCCCCTGGCAGGCAAAAGCGCAATCACTCAAGTTCAACACATGCAAGCGTGCTTGGCGGTAGTAGTGGCACTGAGGGTCGTTGGTAGAAACGGCACCTTTTTGAAGTCGTGAGCTCCAACGTCAGAGCTGCTCCTAGAGTAGTTGGACCCCCGAACTGGAAGTGTTGAAGGCCGAGTGTTACAGGAACAGGAGGTTTTATCAGGTTTCACACAAGAAGTGGGAGCTGTTTGCGCAGACCAAGGTTTATATGTTCTTCAAGCACGTTGTCGAAAGGGCATTGCGCACAGCGTGTGAACGTTCCCATGCATGCAGGCCGCGGTCGGGCACAATTCTTGGATTCGAAAGCCCTAGCCTAGGGTAATGCAGGTCTGCGGTCAGAGTGTGAAAGTTTCTATTTGCACTCGGTGCAGTCTGCTTAGTTGCAGCCACTGACTCATGGCATGCGCAACGCCGCATTGGGGTTTACACTCGCCAGTGATGGTGGATTGCTTGTACAGAGTGATGCACCATTGGTATGCTGTTCTCAGATCCAAGCACTAGAAGTACATTGCACACAATGTGGGCACTGTGAAATGCTCTGTCTGTATCCACGACCATCCAACCAATGCCGTTGACGGAAGCATTGGCAGCCTTCCACCTTGGAGTCCCCCCATCACACCATCTTCCATGTGCTCACCACCCTGGTGCAACCACCCCGCTGCCACCTGCCCGAGTCAAGGCATCTCCATAACTGGCAGTCCCCCAACCACCGCAGCCTACCCCTCCTCCTCCTCCTTATCCAACTTGATCATGTCGTCGATCCTGAGGATGGTGATGGCGGCCTCGGTGGCAAATTGGATCATCTTCACCTTGCTGATGGTAGGCTCCAGCACCCCCCGCTCAATGTTATTCGTCACCACACCCTCAACCAGGTCAAGCCCAAACTCCTTGTAGTGCGCCTTGTCGGGCTTGGTCTGTGCTGTGTAGTGGTACGCGCGCAGCTTGGCAACCAGGTCGGTGGCGTCTGCAAGGGGGAGTAAAATGGGTGAGGGGAGGGGAAAGTAGAGGGCACCGCACTCAATGGTATGCTGGGACAGGGGCGCTGCTGGGATTGTGGCCCGGGCCACCGCACACTCAGCCACCATGGCGGATGCATGCGGATGCATGTGCGAAAGCGTTCTAGGTCCACACAGCAGGGACCTTGACAGCGCCTTTGAATAGACTGGGTGGCAAGCCATATGGGGCGAACTGCCAATCTAGCTATGTTGCCAGAATGCATGCAACTACCAAACTGACAAATCCCAACGCCGCTGCCCCCACTCACCCTTGGCCGCGTTAACCGCCAGCGTCTTTGGTATGACCAGCAGCCCGTCTGCAAACTCAGCGATTGCCAGTTGCTCCCTGGACCCCAGCGTGGTGGCAAAGGTCTCAAGGTAGATGGACAGGGCAACCTCCACGGCGCCGCCACCTGGCAAAGGGGGAAAGGGGAATTATTGGTGTCGGCACATGTTGAAGGAAGCCCTTGAGAGGATTAGATGGTGGGGGGAAATTTGACAGCCTGGACACCAGAGAGTCGCTTGGCCTGGCCTGATTTAGTAGGATCGTGCAAGATCAACACCTAATATTCACCATGCACTGTACAGCGCTACAGCGCTGCCCCTTCACCCTTCACCTACCACCACATAGCCTGACTCGAGCACCATGCACAGCTACAAACCTTACTGGTTGACTCCAGCACCCATTCCCCGCACGGAAAGATGAAGCATTAGCTCTTAACCAACAACAGACCAGGGTATTGCTCTCCCCTCCCCCTCATCTGGCACCACAATGCCTGACTCCAGTACCCGCTCGACCGCGCAGAACGATATAGGGTTTATGGATTTACCGACCCTACACCAGGGCAATATTTAGCCCACCCTCACCTGGCACCACACCAGTTGCAAACCCTACACCAGGGTTTCCCAACCCACCCCCCTCCCTCACCTGGCACCACGCTGCCTGACTCCAGCACCCGCTTGACCGCGCAGAAGGAGTCGTGCATTGACCGATCCATCTCATCCAGCATGTAGTCGTTTGCCCCCCGCAGCAGCACCGTCACCGCCCGGCTGGCCTTGCACCCCTTGATCATGATCATGTCGTCATCGGCAACGCGCTCCTCAACAACCTGCGGGGGTGGGGTGGGTGGGTGAGGATATGGGTGGCGGAGTGCGGACGCTTTGCGCTTTTAGTGGGGCTGGAAAGCATGGTCATGTTTTTACAAGTGATGTATATTATGTGTTGGTGTCTGTTGCCATTGAAAGAGTCCAGTCATCTGCAGGCCGCCCGCACCTCCAGGCGCAACAGTGCCGAAACCCAACAACCCTGCTGCCCCCGCCAATCAGCCAGGCAAGATGCCAGGCACCACCGCTACCTGCTGGGCTCTAGCCCCTGCCCTCCCAAACCCCCACCGCCACCTGCTGGGTCCTGTCCCCTTCCCGCATCATGCCCATGCACCCCCCCCCCACCTCCCGCCCGCACCCACCTCCTCTGCGTGCCCCAGGCAGGCTGGGTCAAACACCTCGTTGCCCTCCATGTCAGCCAGGGTGCCAACCACTGTGGCGCCGGTGGCCTTAGCAAGGCGCCTGCACATGGAGGAGAGGGGGTGAGCCGGGTGCAGCAATTGTGGTGCATGGAAGGGTGGGGTTTAGTGTGGGTCGCATCCTTGGGAGGCGATGGGAGGAACGAGATGCTCATGTGGGTGTGGTGCTGGAAGCCATGTTCCAAGTGACCACTCGCCACCTCAGACAATTTCCCTCTCCCAGCACAGCTGAAATTGCCCTTGACCATCCCCTTGCATGCACTCGCCGCCCTCCCGCCCTCACCACGTCACCCGCACCACAGCACCACCTGAGATCATTCTGATACCGTCTGCATGCCCCCCCACCCCACCCACACACCCCCACCACACACACACATCACCCACCTGAGGTCATCCTTGGGCACCCGCCGGCAGGCGATGGCCCCCGCCTCCACAAAGTACTTAAGCGCCATGTCATCAATCCCCTTGGTGGTGAGGATGACGTTTGCGCCCGAGTCCAGAATCTTCTTGATCCGCTCCTTGGTGATGTCGCTCTCGCGGTCGCGGATGCGCTCAAGCTCCTTGGGGTCGGTCACAAGAACCTGGGGAAATGGGGGGGTCAGATGGTGAGAATGAGGGAGTTAATATGTTTGGGGCACCGGGGACGCCCATGCAGCCCTGTGGCCATACAGGTTTGCCGTGCCCTACGCCCTCATGTCTACTAGAGCAACGACCAGGGTGTCCCCAAGCACCCTGCTTGTCAGGGTTTACTTTGGGACCTCATCAGCTGCACCGCACGGCAATGCAATTTCCCCATGGGTTCGGTTGCTTTTCTCCTGCCCGCACCTGCACCCCCATGGCCATGCGCGCCTTCTGCAGATTCATGTCCAGGCAGGCGATGCGCGCGGGGAACACGCGCTTGGGCATGCCCTGGGCCGCGCGGCCAAGGTTGAGCGCATACCTGTGGGGGAACACGGCAGGGCATCAGTAATCAGCAGGTTGCGAATGGCGGATGACGGGCGGCGCCAACGAATGCGGGTTCATGGATTGTGTGTCGATACATGGGTGCAGCTGGTGCGATGTGGGTGGTCGTTGATAAGAAAACTTAAGGGTTGATGAGGAGAGAGACGCCCTGCCGCTGCACCGCCTGACAGTAAGAACAACAGGCGGCAGGTGGGCAATGAGCATGGCGCGGATGCATCCAATGCGGATGTAGCTGACACTGCTGGTGGATGTGGGGTTGCAGACATTTACCCGTTGAGTAGCCTGCTTTCCCGCGCGCTCTTGCCGTGCGCCTTGAGGATGTTGACCGCCTTGACGGGGTAGATGGCGCTGCCCTCGCTGTTGCTGGTCTTCACCAGCTGCATGGCATCCACCGCCATCTGGGCAAAGAACTCGGCATCTGAACCCACGATCTTGGAGGACATGGAGGTCTTTGCGGCGTTGATCAGGCTGAGCTTGCCCAGCTTCTCGGTTCTGAAGGCCAGGTTCTCCTCGATGTACTTGCATGCCTGGGTGCATGGGAGGGGACATGATGGGTTGGGTGCGTGTACCTTATGGGTGTTCTATACTTAAAGGAATGCAGCACCAGATTGCACATTTCAAGCCCTGGCGTCTACCAAGAATATGTCATGGAGGCGTGAACGAAGACTAATGCATGCCTGTGGGAAACCCCATCCCCCAGGGACTGTAGGAATACATACAGGTGATATACGTGCAACTACTTTGCACTTTACAGCTGAGGGTTCCTGAAGCACTTCTGAAGGGGACATGCACGTTGCATGCACCCATATGCATGCACAAGCGGGAAACGCCATGGGACACCTCCTGCATATCCCAACTACCCACCTCCCTCATAGCCAGCCGGTACCCGCTGATTATTGACGTTGGGTGGATCTTTGCCCTGACCAGGTTGTTAGCGCGCTTGAGCAGCTCGGCTGCAATGATCACCACAGATGTGGTTCCATCGCCAACCTCTTGGTCTTGCAAGTCAGCAAGCTCGACGAGAATCTGCGCGGATATATGATATATTGAATGAACAACCGCAGCAGCAAGTGTATGTCAGCGCGTGAGTTCTTGCAGATGCATATGGCCGGTTCAAATGTGGGGGCATTGAGACGGGTCGGCATGCACCAGGATGCTGCGGCTGGCAGGCTCCCCAAGCAAAAACGTTACAATTAGGAAAGTATTGGGTAAGCAACATAGGTGCGTTACAGGGTTCACTTGGACCCGTGTGGCAGCATGTACATAACTGGATGCATGCCCACCTTTGCAGCCGGATGTTCGACTTCCAGCAGTTTCAAGATGGTTGCTCCGTCGTTCGTGACAGTGACGTCGCCGATGTCGTCCACAAGCATCTGCAACAACGAATCGGTCAACCATGCGCCCATAACGCAGCGGATTGGGCGTTAATCTGGTGGTTCTGCCACTCACCTTGTCAAGCCCAACAGGCCCCAGCGAAGTTTTCACGATGTTGGCGATGGCCGTCACAGCAGTGACGTTCTGCGCCCGTATGTCCTGGCCCGAAGTTCTTTGGCCCATAAGGTTGAGCTGGGGCCCTGCAGCCGCCATCTTGACGGATCAACGGGCGTTTTCCGGCACCAATCAGCAGTCGCTTTTGACACACCAGTGAAGGTTTCAAGTTGGGTGAAGTGGCCGTACACGATGGCAACTGTATTGCTGCACACTGGTTGCCAACAAGCGTATTACCTATAACACAAGATCGTTCTTACGTTGATGGAAGGCAGTTTTGAGCGAACTACTGCCAGCTTTACCCTGGTTGCTGTTTGCAGGCATGTTCGAGTGGCTGCAGCAAACAGGGGTCATATTCTATTGTAGCAAGTACGGGGAAATATTGAAGGCCATTAAAAATGAAAATTTGATTAGGTTCCTATTTTTTGGCTTGCTGTCAATAGTAGATGGAAGAAACGACTAGAATAGACCAACAGTAGATGTAAGATGTTACAAGTGTAAGATGTAACACAGCATGAAGCTCAACTGCCCGTCATGCTGTTGGCATGGCGGTGGGCGCCCGTCAGCGCTGGCGCGCGATGCATGCTGCAGCCCCCTTGAGGGAAACGTTCTGACATCAGCACAATGGTGCATGATTTGACAGAAGTGATGTGCCCAGCCTCGCCGCAACTCAGCACTGTAAGTCCCGAGTCTCGCATCCTCCACGCCCTACTGGCCACAGCTGGGCACCACACCCCGCCTTGGCATCGAAAAAGGACATAGTCGGTTCCCCCGTCAACCTCCGCGGGTTAGCTAAGGTAGAGGTGAGCTCAATCAAGCTTTGTCCATCATCCCCAGCTGGCAAACATTGTTCAACACGTAGAAAAGAAAAGAAAACAGACGCCACAGGCGTGCAGAAGCAATATATGGAGACGCACCCCCCACATCAATACGCTGTGAACAATACCACACTGACCAGGTGCAGCCACTCATGCTGAGAGCTGCACCCTTATTGCAGTCCCCCCCTCCCCCACTCCACAGCGCCCACCATGGTGCCACCCCCACGCCCCATTTGAGCACCCAGTGCCCAGCCATGCCATTGCCAGGTGTCATCCTCCCAGCACAGCAGCAGCTTTAAAGCCCAGCAGCCCAAGTGCCCTGTCCCACCCCGCCCCTCACCGCAGCAGCAGTCCTGCATCCAGCATGGCATTCAGCAGCCTCCACGGCGAGGTCAGCAGCTGAGCACCCCCATCCCCCTCACCCGCGGCCGCGGCCGCAGCCGCAGCCAGCACCCCCCGCAGGGCTGTGTGGTAGGCCTGCGGCTGGCTGGCCACCAGGCGCCGGAGCAGCAGCACAGCGGAGAAGTGCCTGGGGAGGGGGAAGGGGCACAGGGTTTAGGGTTTCATCAGGGCACAGGTTAAGGGTTTTCTGCGGTGTACATCGAGGGCGGAGGGGGTGCACGCACATGGGTCGGTGTGGGCGGTCAGCAGGGGCTGGTGCTGTTGTGGGTGCAATTACAATACCAGGGCCCACAGGTTGGCTTCCCTAACCCACCTGACCACGGGACTGGTGTCCTCCAACAGCTGCGTGAAGTATCGCACCCCCCCTGCCTCCACCATGGCATCCCCGCTGGCACAGCATTGCCCAGCCAGAAGCAGCAGGCAGGCAACTCGAGCGCCCTCCTCGGCATCCTGGCCACAGGAAAGACGGGAAGGGAATCAGTCGGGGCAAGACGTTACCGGTCATTGCATGTTGGATGCATTGATAGGGCTGGATTGGGGCTAGTCTGGGGCCTCATCAATGCCGCCAGTTGCAGATGAACCCATGCGCAAGCGCACACCTTGGCTGTACCTTCAAACGCGCAATGCCTGGACCAGTACGTAGAGTTTCGGGGGTTTGCATACACACAGGGTTCCTTGGAGGGTTCCAACGCAGGCCCCCGAATAGGGTCTTCTGGCCCCCACTGCCCACCTTTGCCCTCTCCCATGCTGCTGACTACGCCCTATGATTAGGCATTGGCTAGAATCTTGGATTTAGGGTCTAGCAGTTAGGGTGTGGAATTTGAGATCAAGGGTTTCTTGTCCCCACCTGCACACCCTCCCCATTGCCCCTGCCGCCCGCCGCACCCCTGGTCAGTTGCTGGAACAGCCGCTGGAGCACTGATGGTGGCACCAGGGGGAGTAGCTCACTCGACACACCCGCGTAGCCCGTGAGGAAGGCGGTGGTGGGTGGCAGCGCTGCGGCAGCTGCTGCTGGTGGGTGGTGGTGGGTGTGGGTGGTGGTGGTGGTGTTGGGTGACTCGCGTGGTGGTGGTAGGGGGTGCGACATCAGTTTGATGAGGAGGTGGGTCAGGGAGACATAGGCTTTGGTCCTGCAGGCCAGGGTTTTGAGTTCAGAGTTCTCCTGATTTAGGTCGAGGGCATTTGGCTGGCTGACTTGTATGGCACTGGCAAGGATTATGCAAGTGCAAAGGGCTGAGAAGCACATACAAGTAGTCGTTCATAACGCATAACGCTAAAGTACTCGTCATCCACCCAACTACCAAGGACCCCAGTCAATACCCAAAGGGGTGAGAAAGCAGTCATCCCGCTTGCAAGCATAAAGGAATGGCTCCTATTCACAACCCCTTACACACCTTGGGTTGCGACAGTACTTTATGATCCACTCCAATGCCAGCCCCAGCGTGGCCAGGATGACACCTGGCACATCCCATTCATGTGGCTGGGGGGGTTGCTGCCGCCGGTGGGGTGCGGAGCTCCCCCCCGACATGCTGTGCGTGTGGCTGTGGGTGTGGGTGTGGGTGTGGCGGTGGTGCTGGGGGGTGTCGTAGCCATCGTCGTTGTGCAGCCCTGCACATAGCATGAAAGGTCGTCACAGCAGGCACATGTGGGATAAGGGGTTTTAGATAAGTGAAGGGTTTTCCAAAAATTACGCATGACCGTCATGGCTGCTCCATGGGGTAGCACACGGGGGTGTCAAAAGCCAAACTGCACGCCATAGTGGGGTGCTAGCCATGGCACTCAGGTGGGGCCGGGCTCTTCCGGTATGTACCACAGCAGCGGTGACCACACAGGCCGAAAGGGCAAGCGGCCAAGCAGGTGTGTCACACGCCCCCTTGGGAAATCTAGGGGTGGTATTCATCCAGGACGTTCAGAATAACAAGGTTCTGCTTTCTAGCACATCCAGAAGACTTGAGAACACATGATGATTGAAACAATGCCTGTCACCCTAATGACTCTAAAGACTTCCTGCAGACAAAGGGGCACACCGTTAGTTTCACAGCAAGCAAGGTTGCACCCCCCCCCCCTCCTTCCCACCCACCCATGGCGCTATGCGAATCCTCCTCATCAGCCACATGCTCGTTATTGGCAGGAGGCACGTCCTCAAAAGGGGAGCGGCTGACAGTGGAGTGTGAAGTAGAGGGGGGGACATCCTCCTCCTCCTCATGATCATCATGAATCTCATAGGGAACATCCCCATCATCATGATCATCATCATCAAAATCGTCATTATTGGGGATTTCCCAGTTCTCATCGTCATCACTGGGGATGCGGGAGGCCTGGCGGCTGTGGGTGGCTGCAGAGCCCTGCGTGGTGGCAAGGATTGGGGGTTGAGGAGGGAGGTGTGAGTGGCTCGTCGGGTGTCAGTGATGCGGTGCAGTGCATGTGTCAGTTTATGTAAGGGGGAGGGCAAATGGTCACGCAAGACCCAGTCGCCATCCTCAACCACTTTCCATGTCTCCATCCCAATCCCCGGCTGCTATCCCCAGCCCCTGCCTTGAGTGGGGCCCCATCCCTAGCTGCTATCCCCAACCCTGACTGCTATCCCCCAGCACCCTCATCCCCAGCCCCAGCACGCTTACCGTTTCTGTGACCGGTGTGCGCACTGGTGTGACTGACGCAAAAGACACCTGCACCCGCTGGGGGGTGGGCGAGGCCTTCACCCCCTTGACCTTCACTGAACCCTTCAGGGAGTTGGAGGAGGCCGAGCCAGGCAGGGGCGGGGTGGCTGTGGCGGGTGGGGTGGCTGTGGCTGTGGGGGCGGGGGCGGCGGGTGGTGTGGTGTCGAGTGGGGGATCACCTGCGTGGCACATGGCTGGCTGTGGCTGCATGCACTGGCTGCTTTGATGGAATACCGCCGGTGATGGGGATTTGTATTCTGGCGTTTTTGGGTAACATCCGTGATGGGGATGGAACAGGGCATTTGCAAACCGATCAGCCATCCCCAAACCTCCTTTTTTAACGTAGCCAAGCCAACCGCATTTCCACCGCCATTTTTATCCCCCACCCACCTGTTGGATCCTCCTCCTCCTCTTCCTCCCCCTCTGACACCACTCCATTCTCCGCCCAGCCCCCCACCCCCCACCCCTGCACCTTGATGTGCAGCACCAGCTGCTCCACCACCCCCACAAAGGTGGCGCCTCCATCCACGCCACCCCGCACACCACCCCCTTCCCCACCAGCCAGCAGGGCGGCAATGGCGTCTGCCAACCGGGGCTGATCGCTGTACCCAGGGGCATCTGTGGAAGCACAAATATAGAATAATTCTTTGACCATAGTTTGGAACATTTAGAGTTCGATACAGACACTGTTCAGGGATGTGGGATCTGAGATTTTCCCTGGATGGTTCACTACTATCCGCTGTATGGTCAATTTACTTGTTGCTATTATCAGTGGAGTACGTGGGATGGCATCCTGCAGCCTGTCCGCCTCATATGAAAGATATGCGATAGCAACAGCGGCACCCACCTGGTCCACTCCCGGGCACCTGCGGCAGCATGGCCGCCACGCCCCCCACCCTTGGCCCCCGCATCACCCCCTCAGCAGCCGCCAGCAGCAGCCGCAGCAGCCAGTTGGCACCCAGGGTGTGGGGCCAGGCAGGGGTGGTGGTGAGGAGGGTGGACAGGCTGTCCCACAGGGGCTGGGAGGCGCCACTGCGGGGTGTAGGGTGTGGGGTCAGGGGAGGGGAGGGAGATGCATGGGGGTGAGAATCGTGGAATCTTGTTCGTGTCATGTAATTGTTCATATAACTTAGATCTCCCCCACCTGTCTACCTACCTACTGTGTGCATGTACACTGCCCCCTTGCAATGTAATCAATAGTTATGTTCATGTAGCACTGGTGTGAATGTAATTATACCTGTCTTCCTCCGCTGTGTGCAAGTACACCGCCCCACTAAAACGTTATGATAAATGTAATCGTCATCGTCATTGCAATCGTATCCGTCTACCTCCGCTGTGTGCAGGTAGATCCCCCCCTCCCAAAGTAATCATTGTGATTGTCATTGTTGTTATGATCGCACCTGTCTTCCTCCGCTGTGTGCATGTACACCGCCCCCTGTGTGGCAGCAACCGCCTGCTGCAGCGCAGGCGGCACCTCCTGGTCCCCCCACCGCTCCATGGTGCGCCTCAGCTGGTGCAGCACCTGGAGGGTGACGTCATCGCTCAGGGGAGACTCCTGGGCCTGCGGTGGGCACGACGGGGGTCGAAATCTACTTAGACGCGTTCCAGCAGGGGGTCATAATTTACTTGATTGCAGACGTTCCCGCTTGGGGTCAGGATAAGGCAGTATACTGGAGAGGACCAAGGTGGGTGTTTCCGGGGTATGGTGAGGGAGACTGCAGTCCTCATGTGGTGGATGTTGGGCATGGTTTTGCAGGGGATGAATCGAACATGGGTGTTGCTCTCCTACTAGAGCTTTATTTACAGGAGGGCTAATGATCTCCGATGAGGTGTGTCACACCCACACACTGCATGGCTGACGTGAACCGCCTTGCGGCGACCCACACATGTACGTAACTCCCGTGCCCTCCCTACCTGCATGGCCGCCACCTGACGCCCCATGTGCTCCGCCACCCTGTCGGGCCAATCAGGCGACCCGCTCACCACCGCCAGCTGGATCACATCCGCCAGGTCAGAGCGGGCGGCGGCGGCGGCAAATGCGCGCATTGCGGCGGGGGGCGGGGGTGCCAGGGCGCTGCGTGAGGCGGAGCTGCCGTTTGCAATAGGCCCCTCGTCATCCTCACTGTCAGAATGTGCCTGTGGTTTTTGGGGGGGAGGAGGTTATGTAAGGGTTGGTTTGCGGGCAGAGCAGCGGGGGGTATGATTGATTGATGCTGAATTTTGGAACGGTCACTCTCAATTTACTTTGGGTCTCATTCATGTTCATAATCAGATGCATGCATTCTAGATGGTGAGATAATCCTTGAACACCACCTCCCGACAGCTTAAGAACCCCAAGTTGGCTCCCACGTGACTGACACTAATCCTATAACCTCCATATTCTCAAAACAAATCCTTGACAGCCACTGCCCAGCACGCTCACATGCAAGGTAGCAAAACACGAGAAAAAAAGGGGTGTCAACACTCACATGTGCATCCTTGGTTGCCTGCACCTCCATGTAGTCCACCACCACACACAGCAGGCTCCTCCTGGCCTCAACACTGGCTGCCCCCCTAAAGGCCTCAACCACCTCAACCATGCCCCCATATTGCTCCAATTTGGCGAAATCCAGGGTGGCGGTGCGGGGGTCGAATGGGCCTGGGCGGGCCTTGATGGGGGGTTGGGGGGAGCGGATGGTGCCGTTGGTGCTGGTGCGGGGGCTGGTACCGGCGCCGAATGTGGGTGGGGTGTGGGGTGTGTAGAGGAGGGTGGTGGCGCAGCGCAGCAGCTGGCAGTGGACGTGGGAGGACCTGCAACGGGAAGGGGGTGAGTGCAAATGAGGGGTGTGCGTAACGGGAGGGGAGGGAATGCAGCAGAGGTTCGATCCAGGACCTGCAAGGGTCGTGGATGCATAATGAAATGGTGACGGAATGAAACGCCACCCACCCACCCATCTGCAGGATCGTGGGGATAGCATGGAGCACAAACCAGCATCTCACAACACGCACAGAGACAAGTTCTCTGGAGCGGCAACACTGTAGCACGCATGATAATGGAGTGCAGGTGTGCGCCCATTACAGTGAGATCGTGCACACACAACTAGCCAATATGTGCACGCATGGCATCGCCGCTGTGCGCTTGCATGTGCCTTACCAGCCCAGTGCCTTGCTCTGTTGCAGCAGCGCGCGCATGGCCTTGAGCGGCATCCCCTCTGCATACGCGTGCACCACCTCCCCCTGCCACGTCACCAGCTGCAGCAGGCAGGTGAGTGCCCCCCGCCACACAGCGGGGTCATCCTCAGGTTGCTGCAGGCGGGAGGGCATTGTTTAGGGTTTTGCGCAGGGCAGTTGGTGGGGTCTTGTGCAGGCCATTTGGTAGGGATTTGCGCAGGGTACGACACACGCAGGGCATGCAATTGCGCTTGCAAGAAGACAAATCCAGCAGAATTTGTTGAGGCACCAACGCTCACCTCAGCGACGGACTGTGGCATGTATTGAGGATATCTATATTTCTTCTATATCTCTAAAAAAAAATTGTTTGACAGAAGGAATGCATTTGAGTACAAATCCTCGCCTCAGCGATGAAGTGCAGCATATATCCATTTAATATTCATTCGAAAAAAGGAGTGCATTTGAGTATAAAGTCCCACCTCAGCGATGAACTGCAGCAGGTGCGCCAGCAATCTCCGCAGCCAGGTCATGAACGCTTCAGTCCCTGGGAACAGCTGCCTGCCGGTGGGTCCCTGGGGCTGCCAGTGCACCACGTCGCTGGCCATGTGGGGCTGGAGGGGGGGACAGGAGGAGGAACCTGCATCGGAGGGGAGGGGCTGTGTGAGGAGGGGAGGTTGGCGATGAGATTTGGGCCTCCACATGTGGCCCAACCCTCAACCCTAAGCCCTCAACCTCAGAGTGGTGTGTCCAGAATGGCGCTATGGCACACCTGGCCTCGTGCGGCTTTGCACCAATGCTACGATGCACAAGATTACATGGAAAATGAAAAATGATAATTTGACACCGAATGCACAATTCCTGACACCTTTCCCAGAAATATGTTAGGATGCAGCACCCATACATGACACGGCGACGAGCTACGTTTAAGTGCAGCACCTACCTCCCAGGGCGGTTCCAGGGAACAGCAAATCCCCATGCAGCGCCAGGTTATACACAAGGTCAAAGGCGCGCCCCCGCACACGCGCCTCCCCACTTCCCAACGCCCGCCTCAGCAGCAGAAGCGCCAGGGGGAAAGCAGCGGTGGGCCCCAGGCGCAGCCACATGTCAATCACCATTTTGATGAGCAGCGATGCGCACACCTCGCCCATGCTGCACTCCACGGTGGGGAACTGCTTGGAGGGGTTGGGTGGGGACCACAACTGGGGGGTGTTCTGCAGGGGAGCAGAGGATGGTTTGGAGTGAGGAGGGGGCGTGGGTGCGTTTGTGTCAAGGGTGAGGTGGACTTCGTATAAAAAAGGGGTCGTGCATTGATGGGGTGGATGTACAAGGATATATTTAGCTGCAGCAGCCGTCCATGCCCTCCAATGTGGAATTGTTAAGACGAAGCCTACTCCCTCCCTACCTGCCAAAACGCGTGGCTCCCCCCCTCCGGCCCGCACACCGCCTCCACCACCGCCGCCACCTCCCTGTCGCTCATTGCCAGCGGCTCCTGCTCAAGGTAGGTGCGGTAGCTGAACAAAACCCGCTTCCTGTTGCATGAGAAAGGGAAGGGTTCGGCGCCGACTTCATACGTACAGTGACTGGACAGTCCACGCGTCCTGCTGCAGATAGGTTTGGGTGCTGCCACAGGGGTTTAAGCTTCCGCAGCTGGACTATGTATGCTTACAACAATGGTTGGTGCCAGCTCTAGCATTGCATGTGTCACAATAGAATGCAGGTGCACCACCATGAAGACTGTATCGATGGATCCATACCTGCTCCCCTTTCCTTGCCCATTATCATTTCCCCCTTGCCCCTCCCCCCAACTGCTTGCGCCAGCCACTGCTGCCAGCTGCTCCTGAAGCGCCTGGTCAGCATCGAGGGAGGTAGCAGTAATGGAGCTTCCCGCAAGGTCGTCGCTACCTGTGGTGGATGGAGGTGCTTGCCACATCAGCCCTTGAACTTTTGCTCCTAAATATCAAACCCTTGCATATTGCTAAAAGCTGAGCATCATACATATTGTAGAGTTATGCCGGGGCCTAAAATGATTATAATCCAGGGCAAGGGTGGAAGGCAATTTTTAACCAGAAAATTGCACATGCAAGCACTGGCACCCCTAGTTAAGATGCAGCGTAGGATTTTGCACGCCCCATTGTGGCGGTTGTTTAGGGTTTTGTGCGCACTTGTGGCTCGCAGCGTGAAGCACAGTTTATCTGGTGGCGGGATGGAGGCGGTGGCTGCTTCACCCCCATCTTCCTCCCCCTCCGCCTCCCCCTCCCCCACCTCCGGCCCCCATCTGGCTGACAGCATGTCTGCCACCACTGCCCACTCGTGCACAGGCGCGCTCTGCAACGGTGGTACACGCGCTTGAATGAGCAGGCTTTAGAGGCGCAACCCAGTATATTATTGATGGTGTGGCTGCGCTAGTGATGCACGCTGCTGCACGAGACTGATGCGAAATGGTTGGTGTATGCATGATGCTTGCTGATGCTACGATGGCTGTGCTGTCTGAATGCACGTATCTAGGTACTGATGATGCACACCTGTGCACGCAGACCAATAGATTCTTCTGATGGTTGTCATGAGTGCCCGCTGACACTGGCAGTGGAGAAGCTTAAATGCTGTTATTATTGCAACAATTATCATGAAGAATAATATTTCTGTCTATCGTGTTTTGCATTTTGGGCACGACCTCTCTATTGCCAGCGGCCAACCACGCATGGTACGGGAAATGGATGCAGAGCACACCACGCTGGATGCAGGGCTTGCCATGGTGGGTGTGCGCCATACCTGCTCGTCGGCAGGTGCCCGAGGTGGGCGGGGTGGTGGTGGCACAGGGTGAGGCTCCTCGGTGGGGCTTGGAGTGCCCCATCGCCCCACACCCGCCTTGCCTGCAGGGGGAGGAAAGGGGCGGTGGTGCTGCGGGAGGGTGACTGGGGAGGGACCCTACCGTAGGGTGTGACAGTGCCAATGGGCAAGCCACACCCCAGTGCACACCCATGCAGAGTCATTCAAGCACCACGCCTGAAACACCGACCCTAACGGCCCAGGTGGTGCAGTGATCAGGACACATACTGTAGTTCACATACGCAAGGCCCTTGTGACTCTGCTTACGGCTAGAGTTGGCTACATGCTTCACGTGGATTTACCTGTGGGTGTGGCTGATGGCAAGGGGGAGGAGAGAGGCACCTCCAGGGGAGTGAGGAGCCTGGGCTTGGGAGTAGTCATAGGGGCTAGTACACCTCAGCCATGGGGTGTGTGCGGTGTGGGGTGTTGCTCAGAAGCTGCGCCACTGCCAGGGCTATCCTGGTGGGTTTAAAGGCAGCACGAGTGAGATGCTGCTAGCACTTGAGTGGTTGGATTGTGCGTCTCAGACAGAATAAAAGGGTCTTCCAAGGGCTGTTGAGGGCTACGTAAAGTCCAGTGCATGCATGACTCAGTGATGGTCCCTCGCAATCAATGGATACCCCAGTACATGCATGCATATAGAAGTTGCTGGCCAAGTTGGGCTGGCAACTTGGTTGTCCTGCAGACGTTCAAAACATGGAACGGGCAGCTGTCAAGCTGCAAGGTCAACTATGAGGAGAACAGCAGAAACGTACGCTGTGCATGCAAGACATGGGTGACCTTGTACAGTGGAGACGCCTACCCTCAACGTCCAGAAGTTGAAGACTGGCCTACCTGGGTTCCTACCAATAACAGCTTCAAACTGTATCCTTTGCACCAGTCCTGACGCCCAGCTGCAAACCAGTTTCCACGCCCACTTCCTTAGCGCCAAATCGTTATTCAATCTGATCCGGACTGACGCCTAGCAAGAATTTCACTGCAAAGGCCGAGCAGTAAACGCTGACGGTGGCGAAACTGTACTAAGTTCAGCACTCGTGTGCGCCACCTGCAAGGATACGTGAATAGAACCAGTCGCCGAGAGTCCTCCCCTTTTCTGGTGACTAGGACTGAGTTTTATTCAAACTTTTCGAAGTGTATATGGTATCACGACAAGCAAAGCCTTTACGCACTGGTGCCAGCAGCAGCTTGTTCACGGGTATAATGACCACGTCCACGTCTCCAAGACTTGCTGAGACTTGCTATGATCACTTCACCCTCAACTTTTGAGATGTGTATGGCATGCAAAAACGCTGCGGAGCATTAGACTGACCACCTGCGCCACCTCGGTCGTGAAAGAACACGCTTCAGTGAAGTAACAGGATGTCAGGCTGGATCCAGAACCAGCTCAAGGCAGCAGAGGGCTTGTTGGAAGCCGTTGACCGCATCGCGCACCCTGGCGCAGATGGCAAGTGTTGCACAGTCCAACAGATTATGCGGTTGCACAAGACTTCGGTGCAACGTGGCTGGTTGTCTGACAGCTGTCTTTTCGCTTTTGCAGACGCAGATATGGCTTTCCAGCCGAGTTTGGACGGGGTGGTCGCGTTTGATGGACCCATCCTTCCAAGGAAACAGGTGGGGACAGAGCCACATGGTGACCCCATGCCACCAGTCCAACGAACGCGCAGAAGCTGAAACTGGTCCTAGCCACCGTTAAGCTCACAGTTCACTGTTCTAGCACTGCTATCCCTGCTCAGGGCACAATAATCCATATGCATGCATTGTGCCACTGCAGGCCCCCAGCACCAGCCAGTCCTCTTCCCCTAGAAAGGCGGAGGTCCAGCCGGCAGCCAGGCCACGAACCACCTCCCAAAGCAGCGACGATAGCACCACCAGCAGTTCCACGTCAGCACTAAAGCAGCCAGAAAAAGCTCCCGCTCCACACCTCCCTGCCCCACCTAGTGAACCCAGCACAGCACCGGATCCCATGCTAGAAGCAGGGCGGCCCTCGTCAGCTAGCAGTGAACCAGCGGCTCCCGCGGTGCCTCGATCAGGTATGCCAACTGGGAGACAGACAGTCCTACTAACAAGCAGGGTCCCATACACCCTATTCTATATCCTAGCCATCGCAGAGCACCCTGCACATAAGCTGGCTAGTGCTGGAATGCATGTCAAAAGGGAGGGGGGGAAATACAAACACGTATCAACTGGCCATGGCAACTTACAGACAACAAGGAGGTTGTGCACTGAACATGAACCCATCACCCTCACCATGGGTTGATGGTGATGACCATGGGTCACCAACCTGCCAAACCAGCGCTTCATTGGCACCCCCTTGAACACCCCATTCTACAATACATGTAACCTGCATTCCCGCTCGAAAGCAAGACCAGCCTTGAACACCCCATAAGTTCCCGTTTCACACCCCTGCAGCTGCCGCAGACCGGCGCCTGGTGGGCCAGGTGTCTCGCTTGCGCCTCGAGCAGGAGCTGAACGAGGCCAGGGAGCTGGCGAGGTCTGCCTCATCTGCCGGTGGTACCACCAGCAGCCGCGAGCAGCGCCTAGTGAAGATGGTGGAGCGGCTCAAGGCGCGGCTGGAGCAGTACAAGGATGAGAACGCGCAGCTGGAGGAGATGCTGCACCACGCGGACGCGCGCGCCTCGGGTGGGTGGTGTGGGGGGGGGGAGGTGGGGGAAGAGGGGGGCGTGGGCTGATGAGCGGAAGGGTGCAAGGGCATGGGAGGGCATATTGGCAACGGTGTTTGCGCGGCATGCTGTTGCGGGCGCATCTGGAGCAGTTTTTGGCTGAGCAGGGATCGATGGGGGGGTAGCTGCAACATATGGACGGGTGGGCGCCTGGAGGGAGGGGTTTTGGTGGTGTGGCGTGGGAGGGAGAGGGTTTGTTGCTGATTGGGGAGAAAATTTGCATCGAATGACACCACATGGGTCGTGGAAGGGCGATTCAAGGATGGGATTGCTGCTGCATGGGGCATGGAGGCTGGATTTTTTGGGGATACTCTGCGGTGTTTTGCAAGATCGTGACTGCGGCATATTTTCCCCTTTTGTTGGCATGCCGCTCCCTTCATGCCAGAGCTCATATGATTCAGGTGGTGCTCCACGCTGACGAAGTTAGTGCTAGAAGGTTTGGGCTGTACAGTCATTGATAGGATAGTGTGTCATTGCACAGCTCACTGAATAGGGCAGTGCCCCATGCAGGTGGGGCGGGTGACGTTGAGCACCTGGAAGACGAGCTGGCAGTCAGTGAGGTGGCGCGAGTATCTGCAGAGGCGGCGCTGGCACAGGCGCTGGCGGGACGGGATGGCGAGGTGGCTCGGGTGCGCCAGGAGGCGTCGGCTGCGGCGGAGCGGGCGGCTGCGCTGCAAGGGCAGCTGACCGCGCTGCAGGAGAGCCATGAAATGCTGATTGCGGAGCGCAAGGTGGGGTGGTGATGGGGCTGCTGGTTGCTGCACGAAGTCGGGGGCAGGGGAGCACAAAGGGGCGGGGTTGGCATTTTTGGCGTATTCAGGATATGCGCCTCTGGGCAAGGAGCCACATCAACGTTTACCGCATGCATGCTCCCACTGCCCTCTAATGCGGCATATTTCCCACTCTAGGTTGCATCAACAATCACCCATCCCCCATATTCCTCATGTGCGCCTCCACCCGCCCCTTTCCCTCACCCACGTCCGCCTACCCCCCGCAGATGAGCGAGGGCCGAGTGTTCCAAACCCTGCGCGAGGAGCTGCAGCAAATGGAGCGGCGCCTGGACGAGGAGCGCGCCGCACACGCCGCCACGCGCCGCGCCTTCAGCCAGCGGGAGCAGGAGTTGGAGGCTGCCATGTCTGACAGTGGGGCGGCCCTGTCCGCCATGCAGCGCACGGTGGACGAGCGGGTGGCCACGGCCGCGGCGGCGGTGGAGCGGGCGGAGAGGGCTGACGGGGAGGTGGCGGGGCTGAGGGAGCGGGTGGAGCGGCTGGAGGGGGAGCTGCGCAGGTGGGCGGGTGGGGTGTGGGGTGTGGGTAGCTCGGGGGGTGCAACCTGCTTCTTGTTGGGCATTGGTTTCTTGGCATGGGTTTGTTCTCGTGTGTTAAATCATGCATTCGGCCCCGCTCTCGTGTGTTAAATCATGCATTCGGCGCCGCTGGGGATATGGGCGTGGCTGTGGGTGGTGGCGGGGATTGCAGAGTGCGGCGTGATCTTCATGCATATGGTTCATCATCCAAACATCGTGATCCGCAGCCCAGCAAACCCGGGATTGTGACGCCCCCTTTTTGTCCCGCCCCGCAGCAAAACCCAGGAGGCGTCCTCATCCACCTCCCAGCAGCAGCAGCACGCTGACCTGGCGGCTGACCTGGCGCGCACCCGCCAGCTGCTGCAGCAGACAGAGGCCTCCCGCCAGGCACTGGAGGCAGAGGTGGTTCGGGTGCGAGGGGAGGCGGAGGGGGCAAGGCGCGCCGTGGCGGACGCCGACGACGTCCCCGAGCTCCACCGAAGGTTGAAGGAGGTGACTGAGCTACTGTACATCAAGCAGACGCAGCTGGAGAGGTGCGCTGGCCACCATCAGAAACCCTAGGCAAGGGTTCAGGGTTCAGGATTTGCGCCGCAGGCTGAAGGGGGTGACTGAGCTGCTGTACATCAAGCAGACGCAGCTGGAGAGGTGGGTTGGTTGCCATCACAAACCCTTGGCGAGGGTTTAGGGTTCAGGGTTTGCACCGCTGGCTGAAGTAGGTGACTGAGCTGCTGTGCATAAAGCAGTCGCAGCTGGAGAGGTGGGTTGGCCGCCATCAACACCCTAGGCGAGGGTTTTGAGTTGAGGGTTTGGTTGCACAGCTGTGTTTGCCACGTGGGTACGTCGTCCCCGTGGTGCTCGGGGATGGCAGTGGTGTGGGGAAATCGCCACTCGTGTGTGCATTTCCTTGGGTGAACCTGTATTGTTTCTTGGCACGCTGTGCAAAGGCTGCAGTTATTGCATGGCAATGCTGCCAGATTGGCCCCGGCGGCTGTAATTGCCAACCGCCCCATGTCGCCCTGCAGGCTTGCTTCTGACAAGGCGGCGCAGCAGATGGCGCTTGAGCGTGAGATCAGCAGCGTGAGGGAGGAGGCGGAGCGGTCGCGGCGGCGTGCAAACACGGAGCGCGCGCAGGCACCCTCGCTCATGTCTGAGGGGGTCATACCCATGGACGCAATAGGGGAGTCGTACTACAGGTGGGGCTGGAAGCTGGCGGTCACAGCATACAATATAAAATATTTATTTCATATCTGAAATTGAAAGGTGTCTGATCTACTGATTTTGCTTTTCTTTCTTATAACCCTATATATTAGAATTATAAAGTGGATTTCTAAACATAATTATACGCTGACTGACATGGAGCTTTCGTTGATTGAAGAAGAGGATTAAACAAAGGGGACGATCCTGCAGTAGCTGCATGCATCGATCCATGTGCTGACATGCCTGGTTGGGAGGTTAGTTGGCTGCCGTGAGTGGCCGCATGATGCGTCTGTGCGGTTATGATTGTTTCACTGTATTTGATGTACCGGGTCCATTCACTGGGTACATGTACTTGTGGCAAGTCCACATGCGGTGGGCTTGGCGTGTTGGGGCAACGGCACGGCAGGGTCATTGCTGTATCCTCACACATCCTCACACGATGCCCTCCCCATGCGCAGGCTAGCCAACCACAACAGGGTGGGCGTGGCTGTCAAAGCGGGCGCCCAGTTCCTAGACGCCACCGCTGCCCAGGCTGTGCGGCTCATCAAGCTGTACCCCCTGGCTCGCCTGCTCATGTTCCTGTACGTCATCTTCATCCACCTGTTTGTGTACCTGCTGCTCCACCGCCTGCAGCACCGCGCGCTGCGGGCAGATGTGGCGGGGATGGGCCACATAGGGTCGCGCATGATCGACGCGGGGGAGTGATGGGGCTGCGTTTGAATGGCGCGTGATCACATGGTGGTTAGGTTTGTGACAGGGAGTGGTGTTTGGCGCTGGGGGGTGCCTGTTGGGCACCACCCCTGACAGCCATGTGGTCCCTGGTGCCGCCCACTGGGAGGAAATGGAAATGGGAAAGACGTTGTTCACCCGGTATTCGAACCTGAGATGGGAGTGGGGTATGTGGCATTGTAGTACAATATAAGGCAGAGCCTGTACAGCTGTTGTGAAATGCAGGTTGAGGAGGACTGTAACATATGGTATTGTTGGCACCTTTCCGTGGGGGCGTGACAGGGATGCCTGCCGAGGGCTGTCTCCTGTGGGCGTTTTCTTTCTTTCTTTCTTTCTTCCCACAAACTTAGCAAGGGCCGTGGTTCTCTTTGATGACGGCCTTATTCCCAGGCATCGTGTAACTTACAGCAGTGCTGGCCCTGGCCCTGGCCCCAAGCTTGGCCATATATATAATATATTGCCAGTGTTGTTGCAACCCTAAACTAGGGTTCAGTTCGGGGCCTGCCCACTTCTGCGCATCATTGGGAACAAAACGTTCTTCAAGCTGCGGACACTTTCCTCGGCGTGCCTATCTTTCGTTGAATGTTTGCATAACTGCTTGCTCTACGTCCTTCCTTTTGTCTGCCAAGACGAGGTCCGCAGTTGTATATGATCCAACTCGCCTCCTGTACGGTAGTCACGCTTGTTTTCACTGTTCAATAATCCTCGTGCTCGCAGTTTCTCCTTCTCTCCTTTCTTTGCACCCTTCTCTTTCGCTAAATATCCGCCTGCAATCAAAGTCTTGTATTTCCCAAGCCGGATCCTCCGGGTGTGTTCAAGGCTAGAACTAGTACGGCGATAATCATCAGCCAGAACACTTCAAAGGTTCAGAACCCATCAAGCACAGGCACTTCACCATGGACTGGTAGTGGGAGGGAGCGGCCTTTCATGGAGTCTTCGTCCCAAATAACGCCTGGTAAGAAACCAGTGCCATATGCATGCATGGCACCTCCATTATGTTGCACAACCCAATGTTGGTCTGCTGGACAAAACCACACGGGAAGACACCAGCAAGCAATTGTTGCATCTTTGGCACAGGTTGAGGTCAGGATGAGGGTTCAGCAGCGCAAGCAAGGGGCTTGGTCCCCGGGCGTCTCCCCTAGGCACCCTGATCGCTCCCATGCCACAAGCCCAAGGGAGAGGCAGAGCCTCCGCAGGCAGCGTGACCAAAAAGCAGCCTCCACAAAACGCCTGCCCCACGCCTTTCTCCTTTTCACGCTCTTCATAGTCTCAATAGCAATCTACCTGTACCTCCACCAAACAGCCCACGTGACCGCACAAGGAGGGGCAGACAACAGCTTCTTTTCGGCCTCCCTCAGCTCTCTCACAGCCAGCCAAGAACCCGACAACTCCACCTACTACCACAACCTCGTGGGCAAGAATTCCTCCATTTCCTGCACCCGGCCAACAGACGCGGAGCACCCAGATCACAAAGTGTGCATGTTTGAAAACCTGCTGCTATGGAATGGCCTGGTGTGGTACCTCAAGGCAGACGAGAAGCCCGACCCCCTGCCAGCCATAAACATTGACTGGACGGCACCTGGGACCCTCTCTAACAGCAGCAGCAGCTATCAAACCACCGACCCGGGTGAGGCCGCCAGGCGGGGGCTCATCTACATCCAGCAAGTCCTCCCAGAGAAGCTGCCCTTTACGGAAAACACGGTGATCATAGACGTGCCAGACGCGGTCCTCAGCTACTGGAACCACTACTCCAGCCCCTTCCACATAGCTGCCGAGTACCTCCCAGCGCTGCACAACCTGCTGTGCAAGTATCTGGACCAGTGTGAGTACAGTCCCCAGCAGCTGGTGCGGCTCTTCTTCCTCAACTCAGTGCACCCAGACCACGACGCAGACGCCATCACGGGCCCCGCCTCGCAGCTGTCAAAGTGCATCGCCAACAGGAGGGTGATGCCCACCAGCTCGGGGCTGATGAGGGGCAAGCCGGTGCTGCTGCATCGAGCGGTGGTGGGGTGGGGGCCCGAGTGCATGGCGGAGGAGTGCGGGCCCAGGTGCGTGTAGGGTCTAGGGTTATGCATTGCCGAGGAGCATGAGAGGGTTGTTGCGGATATATGCATTAGCGTTGCAAAAGTCGGCGTCCCATGAATGCCCATGTGCTGGTTTGTGCTGTTGACGCAACACCACCACTTAAAATCTCTGATGATACAACATGCAAGGCCTTTGCTACTCATACATTGCATTCCTCTCGATGATGGCGAGGCCAACGCTGCGCAGCAAAGGGAGCAGATCAGATGCACGTTCAACGCATATATCCCATTACACCATCCGCATGTTCCATGCATGTATCCCATTCTATCTATCATCTGCATATTCCACCCATGTTCCCATATCATCTGCATGCTGACCCTCATCACTCTTGCAGGCAATACCGGCGGCTCATCCCGCCGCCTGCCATGCAATCCTACCGCTCGCGCATGGCGTCATGCCTGGGTGTGATGATGAACATGGATGTGCCCGTCAAGCCAACCCCATTGGACATCCGGGTGGTTGACCAGCTGTACTCCAGTGGGGGCAAAATCCTTAACGTGGAGGATTTGGTCACCAGGATTCAGCTGCGGTATGGGGACCTGGTCAAGGTCTCGCTGCATTACCTGGAGTACCTCTCAGGTGGGCAGCCCTTCTGCACCATATGGTGCACTTCCCGCCCAGCACCATCCAACCTCATGTACCACAGCGTGCATCACCATCAATGCATGATCAATGTTCACCAAGAGCGGCATCACTGGACTGCCGCGCCCTGGGCACCTGCACACTGTGCGCCATGTCACACCTGCTTGGGCACAGCGAGCATGGTAACTCGCATGAGTGCACTGTGGCAACCCCCCACACCTACAGCATGCTACCATAAGACCATGCCCCCTGTCCTTCATGATTGATGCATGGGTGCCCCTGGTGGGATGTATTAACCAATAGCAGCCATACGATATGCATTCCTGCCTTTTGACCAGACACCGTCAAACGCCAGCCCCACATCCATCCCTGTCACCCTCCTCGCCTTGCCCTGAGCCAACCCTAAACCCTAAACCCTGATCCCTTCCCTGTGCAGCTCGGCAGCAGGCGGAGCTGTTTGCGGGCGCCAGCGTGCTGGTGGGGGCCCACGGCGCGGCCCTGACCAACCTGCTGTTTGCGCGCAACGGCACGCGCGTGGTGCAGGTGGGCATGTGGCCCGACCAGGTCAAGGCGCTGGCGCTCATGGAGAGCTGGGCGGGCAGCGTGGCCAATGTGACGTTCAGGAGCTACACCAACACGTGAGTGATGAAATAGAAATAGTATGTGGGTCTGAACGTTCATCTGAGTTTTATAACATAATGTGCACATGGGGGATCGGACAGCTGACAGCATATCAGCATGATGATCCAGCCCAGTGTGGATACTACTGGCATGGCTGCTTGCATGCACCACAGACTCCTGGCACCCACCACTCCCATGCTCCCTGCTACTTGCAGGGACCTGTGGCGCCTGCCCGTGCACACCAACAGGGCCATGCGCAGCGGCCTGTACCACACCTTCTCGCCGGAAGAGAAGATGGCGTACTGGCAGCAGCGCACCTGCCCCGCGCGGCTTGACCCGGGCGCCCTGCGCGCCTGCCGGGAGCAGTTGCTGGGTCAGGCGGTGAGTGTGGAGCTTGACCTTGGCCCTGTGCTATCCCACCTGGATGCGCTTGTGCACCCCACGTGGTCGGCGGTGGATGTGGAGGGGCTGCGGGAGGGGCTGCAGGCGCTGCCGCGGGTGGAGCAGGCGTTGCTAGGGGAGGGGGGTGGGGGCGGGGGACAAGGGGGGGAAGGGGGGGAGCTGCCAGCTGTGGAGGTTGTGTTTTAGGGCCAGGCTGGAGGGGATACCTGTGTAGGTGTGCAATGCTGGTCAAGCAGCTTTGTTGGGGTTTTCTCTATGTGTGTTGGGCAAAGTCAGTCGAGGCGGGTGCATCACTGTGCACAGCAGCAAGGCCTCTGCACGAGGATGGCTCTTTTGCATGTGCTGGTTACACTCTTTATGAGCGAGCCTGATACGTCTTCAGCCAGTAGCGGCTCACTTGGGGAGCTTTTTTTTCCTTCTGTGTTTCATTTTCCTTGGTTTATTGACACGACAAATTCACGGTGGTTTACCTGCAGGTGCATGTGACGTGGCACGACCCACATTGCACAGATCTGTAGAGGAAGTTGTACAGGCCATGATTTTCCTCTGCTTCTATCGGGCAATGGCATTGTTGCACCGCTGTGCGCACCTGATTCTGGATGGAACGTTACATCTCAGCGCCTACTGATCAACAAGCAGAGCACCAGTGGCCACTGCTGTCAACTTGTGCATGATCATATGACAACTTCATGTTCAGCTGTTGCGTGCAGCTTGGAGACTGAGTTACTGTATGCTGACCAGTCTTGCAGGTCCTGATAACTAACAGCCTGGTTCTCAATGGGCCCGTGATAAACGCGTCCACATTTCCCAGGCAGCTTCCAGAGCGAAATTATTTTCAATGTTGCCATTACACAAATCAACACTCTTTAATAAGAGACTCCCAGCCCGTGACACTGACAGTGTCTAGAAGTACTGTATACACCAATTGGCTGCAACGCAGCCTGTCAACATGCATGCTAAATAATGCACGGCGTGATGACCTCCTGAACCTCCATGACTGTTCTTCACTGCCACATAGTATGATGAGCACACTCATAATGCACGCTAGTAGCAACCAATAAACATTGACATCGATGATCAACGGTGTCATATATGTTTTCTCAGCAATCTTCCAGGTTGGGCTGACCCATTGATGACATGTGCAGCCTAAGGCTAAAATTCAAGCCCAGAGGTCAACCCAGTCAATGACTGATTCCACCACACTACTGAGGCAATGTTATGGAAGAAATGTCATACAAACCAAACCGTTTGGCAATCAAATTGAACTCATTTCATAGGCGATGCCAACCGCACTACCAAAAAATGGATGGCAAACGACAATACCGCATCAATTGCCCAATAGCAATCTGCAACCTTTAAAGGCAAATTTGGCTATGAGGAAATGACCCCGCTGGACAAAATGCAGGGAGGTTGCTGCAAACACTGCAATATCACTGAGCGCAGTGTCTCGTTGCTGGTGCAAACAGTGCGCCAGAGCTGCAACGGGCGCTACCAGTGGTTGCCTTATGGGGAACACATGGCATGACTACAACTAACAGCATCAAGATTGTAAGCAAAACTTTGCAGGTCCTGGTACCGTTTTGACTCAGTATTGATAGTATGATGAGACTACAATGTCCCATGGAGCTGGATACAAAGAAGCAAACAAACAAAAGGCCGTTGAACTTCCAAGCCGTCATCAGGGCTGGATACTACATCACATATGGATGGGGATACGGGTAACATGCATTGGTGCACAAGGTGATACCGTAGATATAGTATGTCGTACTATTTGCACTGCCAGTAAGTCTGGCATCTCAGATATTGCGGTACAGGCCAGGGCTTCCCGGTTGCTCCAAGCCAGACCATGTACTTGAGGGGTAGCAACCGTGACACCTGCTTGCCTCAAGTTGCTGCTAGTCAGTGATGACCCACCAGCTTACTGCGACAGGCTGGAAGCGCCGCTGTACTGGTCGAACACTGACACCTCCAGGTTGGTGGCTCCCACGGGGTCAGCATGCCCCAGCGTCTGGATGCTGGTCCATGTGGAGTTGTAGCT
Organism: Heterotrichella gracilis; assembly: GCA_032358255.1. NCBI lineage: Eukaryota > Xanthophyceae > Tribonematales > Xanthonemataceae > Heterotrichella > Heterotrichella gracilis. The sequence continues at coordinate 54,490 of JAULBX010027385.1, forward strand.
CTGGATTGCCGAGGTGGACAGCACATTTCCAGTTCCAAGGGCCTGCACAAAGAGCCCTTGAGATCAGTTTGTGCAGCATATTATTAATGCTGGGCAAAGTTGTCAAAGGCCAAGTTGGTTTAAGCACCACTTTGCACATCTGCAACCCGAGTGAGGCCTCATAAACCTCCTTTTGCCAACACTCAAGAAATTATTCAATAATTTTGAGTAATAAATGAAGTAAATGAAGCCATTCGATGACAAGTGAGACACAGATAATGTATGGGTATTCACTGTAGACGAATTTTACAACTGCTGGTCGATGAATTGCGCATGTTCAAACCTCTACCCACCATAGCGCACAGTTCTTGCAGATGCACATTGCTGGTAGATTACAAAGTAGGACAAAGGAAATGCACATGCACACCGTATGGCATTGCTGTACTTACCTTGAGCATGTCCTGCGTCTGATTCTGCAGTGTGGTTGTGACATACACATCATCCTGGCTTCCCGGGCGGTTGGGTGAGAAGATTGTGAAGGCGTTGATCCCAGCACACACCAAACCAGCAACCACCACAGTCAGCACCCATCCAAAAAAGGTCTGCATCAGAGAGCATCCTCCCAATTAAATGAAGGGACTGCTAGACTAGGTGCACCAATCATGCTCTACCTGATCAGCTTTTTTTTCTCTGACAGTGAGAGAATTTTGCAAAATGCAATGGCGCAACACGCCTGATGTTCAGCCTGCTATCAAGTTGCAGAGGTTGCGCAAGTACAGAGTACATCACACAGTGTCACTGTAAAACTTGTACAAGTCCCACCTTGATAACCATCCGCCAGTTGACTCCCTTCATTCCCTCAAAGAGGCCAACAGAAAAGATGGCACCAGTGATGACCTGGAAGGCAGGGGGGCACACATTTTTCAAGAGCGTGTGGAGATCCTCTTTTGCATTCTGTCAAGACAGGTTATTTGCCTTTTGGCTGTTTGTGCAGGAAACTGGGCAAGCCAACCCACATGGCTTAGTCCTTTACCTTATACAGTGCCCACTGAGGCGCAAACTTTTCAAAAGTGTACGCAAACCAGTACCCTGCAGCACTGGCTTGATGCAAACCCGCGATTCCCCTCGCATGAGCCCCACTAGGTGGGAAAAAATATCTTCATTGCAAGCGGGAATGAAAAAATACTGGATGCATCTCATATCATCTCATATGATACTATTATGGAACAGAATGACTCAACACCGATTCGCAAAGTACCTGGGTGGTGGAGATTGGCAGGCCATAGCGGGAGGCAATCACGACCACGGTTGCTGTGGAGAGCTCGGCCACAAAGCCACGTGAGTTGGTCAGCTTGACGATTTTGACTCCCAGCACCCGGGTGATCAAGTGGCCATAGGTTGCGAGGCCGACAGCGATACCACCGCCACCTGTAAGGAGGACACCAGTAATGTTATAGTAAAACTAAAGGAAGCATGCTCTCGAAATAAGCAGGTCATGACAGGGCTTGCCAGCAAAATAATAATAACTTGTTATAATCATAATACAATATTTATTACTGTAGGACATTAAATGTTGGCAAATGGCCTACAGTCTTAGGAAGGCCACAGCACCAGCCTGAGGCTAGTTGTTCACAACAACGTGGTACCACAGCCCAATGGGCATAGTTTCCAGCAAACCCTGTAACAGTTGTGGTCATGTGATTCCTTTTCCGTGACCCACAATTTTGACAACTGACTTACCAAATGCCAATATCCACTCAGGCACAGTAGAATTCTTCCCAGGTGTTTTCCCTGTCTGCCAGATCTGGTAGACAACTGAGAAGGGACCCATTGCATTGGCCACGTCGTTGGACCCATGGGCAAAGGACATGACCATGGCAGAAAACACCTGAAGTAAGTTTCAGCCAAGGGTTCAACACAGGTTCACTTGTGACAAAAGTGGAGGCTTGCATAACAAGTTTAAGGTGGTGTGCACTGGCATTGAAGGATCCACCTTAGAGGGATCAAACTTTGTCTGAACAGGCCTGCAAAATCGTGACACTAATCATTAACCATGCCCCATGCCACTACAAGGATATTTGACTTTGCTTTGCTGCAAATGCCTCAGGGAATAACTTGTGCAAGCCTGCACAGCATGTGGCTCACCTGAAGGTACCTGAAGAGCCTCTCAGTCCTAAAGTCAAACACCTCTGCATTGGCCCAGACATTCTGCACGTACACGTTTGTCTTGACAACGTCATGCACGTCTGCAAACATACCCTGCACACATCGGCGCGGTGTCAGCATTGGCTGTTTTGAACAGTAATAACATAGCTCAGCTGTACTGGCCAGCAGGCAACAGACTGGGTGCACAGTGCGTGGATCATATCTGCCTAGTTGCCAGTGCACTATCGCATCTACTTGGCTTTGCAATCATTCACTGCGTCCGATGCTTGTCTGTTTACTATCTGGTCATCCTCACCAAGTGACCTCAAGTTAGCATTTTAATGACAAAAGGCAGTCGTTAGTTTAGCCGGTTGCATTCTGCTTAATTTGATAGCAACCTGCGGCATGCTGGATCAAGCAGTACTTGTAATATGCATAGAAGATACTTGTTTGGATACCCTACCGTGGTCACAGTCCTAATGATGATGTTTTGCAGCAAGATCTTGCCAGCACGGCTGTTATAGAAAACCATCCACTTATTGTACATCCGGTCGGCAAAACCTCCTGCACGCTCTGTCAAAAGTACAGAGAATGTCAGAAATGGCGCCATTGCAGCTCAAACAAGGTAAGTTGATTCCCTTTGTCCTGGTTGGTAACCGATGTACATCTCCATCATAAAGTGCACATAGCAGTGAGCAGTTGTGCTGCACCCTGGGTGCTCCTGTACCCTCTCAGAGTACTACCTTGGCCCTCTGCAGGTTTTGCCCAGCACGGCACTGACATTGTAGCATGGGGCATTAAACAGCATCGACTCTTCAGGCATTTTCTTTACTGCGTGATTTTTTTAAATGCAAATTTTTTCCTTTTATCATCCGAATGATTGCAATTCAGACTTCAAGTCACCACCACCACTAATGCCACTAGTGAAATTGGAGTGCCCCGTGCTGTTTTATAAAAGGAGGAGAAGAACCTGTGACCACACAGCACTTCACCATTTTAAACATGCAGTGCATGTGACATTACCGCAACCTGAGAGCCGATCAATAAGCCCATAACGCACCACTTTTTATTACCCGACGGTCACCTCACCTGCTTTGTTGGCAGCCTCGACATCTGCCATGGCCTTCTCATACGCATCTGCAGCTGCCTTCTTCTGTGCATCCACGTCCCCAGCCATCTCAGCTGACTCGGCACCAGCTGCAGCAGCGGCGGAAGTTGCTGCCTCGGTTCTGCACACACAGGAATGTTATCTCGACGTGACCAAGGCTCAACATAATATGCCAACAAATTTTAAGAAGCGGTGTCAGACTCTTTGCAAAACAGCGGTAATAGCCAATCGTGAATGCACTCCTGATGATCAGAATAATCTTTAATAAATATCCATTATGATCCTGCAGGGCCTGGCTAAAACTATTACCCAATGGCAGGCAAAACGATACGGCAAATCACTGGATGCACACTAAGAGCCCTCTCACAAGACAACAAACTCTGCAGAGCTAGCACACTTTGAAAATTCCTTACGCTTTGTCGTGTCTGTCCCCAGCTGCCATTGCGCGCTTCCTGAGGTGAGGCATGACAAAGATGGCTGATGCAACGCCCATGCCCACACCAACAGTCACTGTGATCCATGCAATTTTGCTATCCGCGACAGGTGGTGTCCAGGTCTTGTTGGTGTTGCCCACTTGGATGATGAAGCAAGTGATGATTGCTGCAGTGGCGGCAATGAACAGCGGCAACGCCTGCACAAGTACAGCACATTTGTGTTCAGGAGGTGGAGGCTGTTACAGCATTAGAAACTTATAGCAGGCAGAAAGTGATTGTGGGTTGACTTCAGTTGTAACACCAAAATTTGAATGCTTCATGCTTTGCCGCAATCGGTGATCTGCAAAACAGCTATGCAGCTGTATGGTGCAAGCACACACTCAGCTCAACTTGACAGTGTTACGGGCATATGGTATACGCTGTCATGGTGTAGAAGCCTTATGCCTACTCAATTAGTGCCATGGGGCAACAAGAGTACTCACATACAGCGCCCGCTGAAACGAGTTCTTGGAGCGCAGCACGATTGCCCTCAGGAGGAAGAAGAGGATGCCAACCAAGAGCCCTGATGCAATGGGACTGATGACCCAGCTCAGCACAATCACGACAAAGCCCTGCATTTTAACATGATGTGTCAGCTCAAATAAATAACTGCGCAGCCTGTTCTAGAAGAGGAGTGGTGACAAAGGGCCAGCAACAGTGGTTACGAGGTACTGTTCAAGGGTAGCACTTGTCTGAGGGGATGACAATGACAAACCTCCCAGAATGGCTCATACTATCACTTCCTCAAGCAGTGCACTCATAATTGCGTACGCAATTACTTATTTTCTTTATATTTCTCACCTGGATGTACGGGAACCCGTGCTTGCTCTCGCACCAGATCACGTCGCTGGCCCCCTTGCTCACCATGGTCATCCCAATGATTGCGCCGACAGTGGTGTGGGTGGTGGACACTGGCAGCTCCAGATGGCATGCGAGGTTGTCCCAGAAGGCCGCAGTCATCATCACGTTGAACATGCCCCACATCAGCAGATCTGGAAATGTATACAAATATTATTTAGTAATGAGTTTAGAAGTGACAGTACGCTTCTGTAAACAAGCCACACACTCTGCATAGCACTTCAACATATGTAGCTGATGCATCAATAAGCATATATCAGAAGCCTGTGTGAGCAGTGAGCAGCCCCTTCACCATGACACAAGTACTTGGCAGTGGAGGTACTAAGATTTTCCAATCATTCCTCTACTTATAAGCAATTGCGGTAGTGCGAACCCGCATCAGCACAAAATACCTCAGGAGAGCTTATCGCACTCACTGGTGCCTGTGACTGCTGTGCCTGTGACCCAGTGACCACTGTGCAGCCCCTGGGTGTTGCAACATTGTGTACATGCAGCGCCTAAGGTCAAACCCTTCCTCCCTGTCTCACAATCTAGATTGCACCCACCTGGTGTTGTCTTAAACGCATTTACGTTGGCAATGCCCGACTTGATGGTGGAGGTGACACTGGCCCCCAGCAGCACCGCTCCTCCCACTTCGCAGAACACTGCGATCAAGGCAGCCTGCCACATCTTGAGGGCCTTGGTACCCACTGAAGATCCAAAGGAGTTTGCCTGCAAAAAGGGGCAACTAAATATGGGGACCAGCATTAGCAGTGCTAGGGATTGTGTTGCTTCCACTGCCAATAGCAAGGAGCTTTGAAGATTGCACATGATAGGGGAGTGCCTTCAAGAGAGGTGGGACAAAACTGCAGTGCATTGGCAGACAGGGATAGTAAAAACTTCAGCAAAATCAAGTGCAACCACAAGCACAGCCGAATACGAAAGTGCGTTGAGTCGCTCACCAGGTCATTGGCGCCAATACCGAAGGCGCTCGCAAAACCCACAATCACTGACAGGGCAAACACCCAGGTGTACTGTGAGTACTCCATGGTGCCCAATGATGATGGGGCTGGTGAAGGGCTGCTATCTGGTCTTCACCACTTTAGTTGAAAGTTTCCTGCTGGGAATGGCACACTCGACTGAGACACAGATGATCGGAGGCTCTGCGCATTGTATGCCCATCTTCACAGGTCATTAAACAGGTCTAGCGCACCCAACATGCTGTAGATACCACCTTTATATGTTACAAGGTGTTTGGATAACGAAAGGAACACACAGCCAGACATGTATGGCAATAAGCGTTGCAACTAGATAACAGTTTTGGCAAGGTTGGCATTTCGTTCCCGCCACCCCGACAGTCATGTCTAAAAAGTGCTTGACAAAGCAGTTCGGCCAAGCGTGGAGCAAGCTACCAAGTGACGAAGGGCTATTGCGGCACTTGAGCGAGAAGCGTTTGGCAGGCAATAATACCTTTGACTTTCAATGCGCGCCGCGCTCGCGATTGATATTTGTCAAGGCTAATCTCGAGGTTGGTGGCCACTTGCGATATCTTTGGGCATTCACTGCACAGCGTTGTTGTTGTCAGTTATACACTCACAAGGGCTCAAGCAGTGTCGATACAAGTGGCGGCGCGGCAGTGTGACATAAGTGCAACCCAGCTAAGCAACGGTCACGACCACACGAGCAAAGGCGGAATGGAGGGAAATAGATCCCGCGCGGCGCCCGGCGGACTGGTAGGTCAATGTTATAATCACTCTGGTACTCGTTACGAGCTTCTAGCGGTAGTGGGATTTCCCCGGGATGGGCCTATACGTTGCAACTGAAAAGGGCATCTGGTTTACACGGTTGTTGGTGCCGTTCAACAAGCTCTCCACTATACAGGACTCCAATTTGCCTGCCTAGGACAAACAATAGACTCTATGGGTTACCCGTGTGTATGTTGACCTGCTAGCAGAGCTGTACCTCAAAGGATGTAGGCTGGCATGGTGCACACTTGGCCTGGCATGTCATGAGTCTTTCTCCTCGCCAGCTGACTTGTACAGGACGCCCTGACTCGTGTCACCTGGCAAAGCTTGTAAAAGCAAGAATATCAACGCACATATGCTGCTCTGTATATGGCTGCGTGCCCACCTCATCGCCTTGTATTGTGTTTTGTGTGGCACGCTTCTTGGTTAATGGCTATTTTCCAGTCAGGGTCTGCTTCGAAGGTCTAAATCCACGGGGCCGATTTTGGGTTCATGCAGAATTTTGACACAGTGACCCTAAAATGTGGCTGTGGATTGCCATATTTACAGCCTCCCAGTCAGCTGCACAGCAGCTGCAGTCAAAAGCATGAATCGGAGCCTTATTCCTCCGTGAAAACCCAACTGGAGGCGATGCGTCACTCGCATGCAACACGACTGATGCTGCCAGAGCTGACTCACTCAGCCCATCCCATGGGAAATGGCGGCGGCAGCATCACCAAGCAACAAAAAGACCAGCACAAAAAGACACTAGCCTGATTTTAGTGCTGCCAGCTGAATAGTTAAAATTAGGTACTGCATGGGTACTTGCCGGAGCTGACGTTAGCAGCAACTTGCCTGATGCATGGCAGGACAACACTGGGGCCACACTGGGCCACAGTTGTGACGGTCTGCCAAACTACACATAGCCCAGGAGCAGGAGGGGGCTTTGCTGCAGCCTAAGCATAGGAGTAGGGTTTAGGATTAATCACAGCATGCTGGGATATTGCAGACACACCAGCTGACACCTGGCAGGGTGCCCAGCCCGCCTGCGTGTGTGACAGTGGAAAGCAGTACCAAGCTTTGCAATATCCCAGCCACCACCACTCGTTTCAACTACATTTGTTCAATGATTTCCTGCCAATGCAAGAAGCATGCCATATGCACGTGAACAGAGCAGACAGCTAAAATCCACGTAAACTGCGACAACCTAGCTAGGGTTTAGGGCTTCAATGCATTGCAATGCATATTCACATGACATCATGCTCAGCTCGTGCATGCAGCCTCTGTAGCTTGCAGGCACTGGAGACTGAGTAAGCTGACCACATTATTTACAAAGTCCTGGTTGGGCCTGTGATGTATGCGTTACTATACATTTCCCGGGCAGCTCCCAGCGCACAATGATCATCATTGGAATTTTGGAAACGGGTTGCATGATGGGCGCAGTCACATTATACGCAAAGCAATCACTCCACCCCAAACCTCCCAACCCGCATCTGATAGTCACTATAGTATGCACCTAACTCGGCCCTAACAGTGTTCAACATACTATGTAAAATGGCACAATCGGACATACCTCATTGACAATGCCAACTGCGCAAGCAAAAATGGACGGCAAACAACAAATATTGCTTTCATTGCTCAAATGCAACCTGCAGCCTTGGCAAATGAGCCAAGTACCCCCGCTGGTCAAAATGCAGGGAGGTTGCAGTGCTGCTCAGCTGGCAAGCACTGCTACAATGCTCACTGTTTGCTGGTGCAGACAGTCCAGGCAAGAGCTATAGCTAGCTGCAACAGACGACACCAGTGGTTACCTTCTGGGTAGCATGTCCACGACTAACAGGCTGAGCATCAGGATTGTAACAAGCAATACATCTGTTATCCGTTTTGACTACATATACTACATCACATATGGATATCTTATACAGCTCTTATAAGACCTGTGGCTTGGAAGGATAACACATACGGACGGGGACATTGGTAACATGCATACAGTACTGGTGCAAATTTGCAATCTGATGTTGTATGTACTACACTCCCGCACGCGCCGAATCCAGGCCCTGGCTTCCCCATTGCCCCAAGCTGCGCCGTTACTCAAGGGGTGGCAATCTTGTCACATGTTTTCCATGACACTGGTGACTGCCGACCCTGGGTGAGCAGCTTACTAAAGGCTGGAAGCACCGCTGTATTGGTCAAACACTGATACCTCCAGGTTGGTGGCTCCCACAGTGTCAGCTTGCCCCAGGCTCTGGATGCTGCTGTATGTGGAGTTGTAGCCCTGGATTGCCGATGCCGACAGCGCATTTGCAGCTCCAAGGGCCTGCGAGTACACAAAACCCCTTATTAAGTGCAGTTATACTTTGTGCAACATCGGCATTGTTGCCCCTGTCAAAAGTGGAACGTGTCTTGAGCACCACTTTGCACATAGATAACAGATCTGCAAGTCAAATTTAGGTTTATTTTCACAAACCTATAAATCACCTTCAATTATGTCAATGCTCAATCACCGCAGCCATCAAATGGCACATGAGACACAGATAGCATGTAAATCATCAATTTTACCTACAATTCGTGGTCATGCGCACGCGCAACCCTCTACCCACCATATCATTCAAATCCCCCTGATAGGACAAGTTAAAGGAGGCAAATGCATGCGTTGTTGCCGTTTACCTGGAGCATGCCCTGCGTCTGATTCTGGAGTGTGTTTGTGACATACACATCATCCTGGCTTCCCGGGCGGTTGGGTGAGAAGATTGTGAAGGCATTGATCCCAGCACACAACAGGGCCGCAACCACCACCGTCAACACCCATCCAAAGAAGGTCTGCATCAGGGAGCAATGTTCAATCAATTGAAGAGACAGATTTACAGTAGCACTAAATTTGCTCCAAGGGCCATACTGTCAGACAGACATCCCAATTCTCCATTTCCATTGTCAGCAATGTCATCATCATATTCTTTGCAAGACGCAGTGGACCAATAGGCCTGAAATTCAGCTTTTGCTACCATACCAGCGTTGAAAATGTTGCGGCACACATATGGAATATAGCACACGCTGTTTTACTTCGTCATGTCCCACCTTGATGAGCATCCTCCAGTTGACTCCCTTCCTTCCCTCAAAGAGGCCAACAGCAAAGATGGCACCAGTGATGACCTGGGCAGCAATGTGTGTACACATGATTCAAGAGCGTGGGGAGGTTCCCTATTGCATTCTGTCAGACAGGCTTTTATTTGGGTCTTCATACCCCGATGACCGCAGCGATTTGGCTCAAAAGTGTGCACCAAATATATGGCAAATCCCCATATGATAATCCCCGAGACGAAAACATAAAAATCCCAAAAAAGCAGTTATGGAAGACCCGCATGAATGTTTTTGGTGTTTGGGCAAGACACTGGGCAAGTCAACCACATGCGCTGTGGTTCTGTAAACAATTTTAGTACCTGGGTGGTGGAGATTGGCAGGCCATAGCGGGAGGCAACCACGACCACGGTTGCTGTGGACAGCTCTGCCACAAAGCCGCGCGCGTTGGTCAGCTTGACGATCTTGACACCAAGCACCCGGGTGATCTTGTGACCATAGGTTGCAAGGCCAACTGCAATACCCGCACCACCTGCAAGGAGGATACCAGTGTTGAATTACATAGCAAAAGGGAGCACTGAATGCACTAGGATTATGCATGACATCATGGTGACAGTAATTGACAAAGCACTTTGTCATAATGCCTAATATTCCTAGGAAGCCTCGGCCTAGATTTTCAAAATAATAAATACCCATCCTTGCTAAGCACAGAGCAAAAACCCTCGTTTTGGTAAATCAAATGTTGTTTCTTCTCGTAGACCCAACTTGGCAACTGACATGACAACTTGACAGGCCCTGTGACGGTGACGGCCCTGTCACGGTGACTAAGTCTCACCAAATGCCAATATCCACTCAGGCACAGTAGAATTCTTCCCAGGTGTTTTTCCAGTGTTCCAGATCTGGTAGACAACTGAGAAGGGACCCATTGCATTGGCCACGTCGTTGGACCCATGGGCAAAGGACATGACCATGGCGGAAAACACCTGAAGCAAGTTTCAGCCAAGATGTCTTGAAACACAGGTTCACTTGCGACAAAAGTGGAAATTTGCATGGCACGGCAAATGGGCGTTCCATTGGCATTATCATGATGATCACCATAGCCCAGCTGCAAAATCGTCATTAAATATCATGACATGCATGTGCCACTAACAAGGTATTTCAGATTGACATCCGCTCCAGCAGGAACTCCTTATGGCAGCCAGCACAGCATGTAGCTCACCTGAAGGTACCTGAAGAGCCTCTCTGTCCTGAAATCAAACACCTCTGCATTCGCCCAGACATTTTGGACATGTGTATTGGTCTTGACAACGTCATGCACGTCTGCAAACAAGCCCTGCACACATCGGCACAGTGGAGGTGAAATTCATGATACAGTAATGACTATGAAAAAACTTGACTCAGAAGTACTGGCCAGCAGGCATTAGAGTGCGTGCACAAAGTGTGGATCCATTCTGCCTAATTGTCAATCCACTTGCATTAACCAATTCCCAGCTTCCCAATCAAACACCGCAAGAGATCTAATCATCCTCAACAGATGCCCTCAAATTATGCTTAATTATATATATATATATATATATATATAAACAATGTTGCATTATCGATCATTTTATCACACCACTCTGCGGCATCCTGGATCAAGTGCTATTGTACTTGTAACATGCATATAGATCGTGCTTAAACCTACCGTTGTCAGAGTCCTCATAACAATGTTCTGCAGCAAAATCTTGCCAGCACGGCTGTTGTAGAAGCCCATCCACTTGGTGTGCATTCGGTCGCCAAAACCTCCTGTGTGCTCTTTCCAAACCAAAAAACAGGATCAGACCCAATGCCAGGCAGCCTTGACAAAGTAATTAATGCCTCCAAGTAGGGTCAAGTAGGGTCAGCAATAAATATGACAACAAGTTTGTGTGTGCGCAACACAATGCTGTCAGGCCACGTGCTGTGTGATGGTACTTGCTGTCACTCTACATTGCCCTCCGGCATTCGAAATACTTAAACAGGTGCATAGATCCATGAACCATGCTACACCCTAGGTGCTCATGTACCCAAGGGCTCTACTTTGGCTCTGTGCATGTGTTGCTCCGTGTGGCAGTAAAATGGTAGCATGGCACCTCATGTGATGCTCATGCCACTACGGTAGATTACGTAAAATGCCTCATGCTGCTTTGTAAAAGAAGCGAGAGCTTTAACCACTGTGTGACACAGCCATGCGCCGTTTAAATATGCAGTGCATGCGACAATATTGTAACTGGATACAATCAGTAAGCCCACTTGTCATTACCCCATAAGCAACGCACCACTTGTCATCATAATCACCTCACCTGCTTTGGCTGCAGCCTCAACATCTGCCATGGCCTTCTCATATGCATCTCCAGCTGCCATCTTCTGCGCTTTCACGTCTCCATCCATCTCAGCTGCCTCCGCACCAGCTGCAGCAGCGGCTGAAGTTGCTGCCGCGGTTCTGTACACACAGCATTGCAATCACGCACAACAGGACCACAAGGCTCAAAATGACTCGCCAACAAGGTGCAGAACGCATAAATGGGTTGAAACAGTGTCCCTGCAACACATTGGTTGTAGGCAATTGCGTATGCACACCCAGACAATATGCAATGGTGAAATGGTGCTGCCAGCACGGCACAACGGATAATCAGATCCATCTTTAATTATCCATCAGGGACAGGCTCAAACCCAGTAAAAAAAAGTGTCATGTGCCATATGGATGCACACTAAGAAATTTAAATGATTGATAGTTGTGAATGTTGCAGGCCAGGCTACCACGTCATTAAAAAGTCCCCTTACGCTTTGTCGTGTCTGTCCCCAGCTGCCATTGCTTTCTTTCTGAGGGCAGGCATGACAAAGATGGCTGATAGGGCGCCCATGCCCACGCCGACAGTCACTGTGATCCACGCAATCTTGGCATCCTTGACAGGCGGTGTCCAGGTCTTGTTGCTGTTGCCAACTTGGATAATGAAGCAAGTGATGATGGCTGCAGTGGCAGCAACAAACAGAGGCAACGCCTGCACAATGACAGCATATATGTTCAGGCACAGGCTGTGCAACACTGTTGATGATCAGAAACGTACAGCTTTTTTAAATGCAGAAACTGCTTTTGGAGTGCTTCAGTTGTGGCTCCCAATTTGCAACACATCCAGCATTGCACAACACATCTGTGCAGCTTGCAAGTACAAGCCCACTGAATGCCACAGGCATTCGAGTATAAGCCTTACGCTGGGGGTGGCACCATTATAACAATGCTATTGGAAGACAAAGATACTCACAAACAACGCTCGCTGGAAGGAGTTCTTGGAGCGCAGCACCAGTGCCCTCAAGAGGAAGTAGAGGATTGCGACCAAGATCCCCGATGCGATGGGGCTGATGATCCAGCTCAGTACAATCACTACGAAGCCCTGCATTGCATCATGATGTGTCAATTCATTGCTCTGTTTGATACATTGCACAGACTGTAGGTAGACCACATTACGTGTACCACAGGAAAGCTAAGGGGTTCGTTCCACTATGTTCCCTGCTAAGCCACAGCCCAGATAGTCCACTCCCTCACGCTAATAGCTGTATCATAGTATCACAGATCCTCATGCTGCGTACGAGCTGGTAGGAGCCCCATGGGGGTGTAGGCTGTATAGGCTACTGTTGGACAACTCACCAAGAACTACAGTAATAAGCTACCCTGTATTTACCCTGGGTTATCTACCACTAACCGTTGTGCATGTGCCACGAGAACCATTTTTTCCAATGCCTTTAATGCCACAGCGCTTTCAAGGAACAATTGTGGGCCTTTGTAAAGGGTGTTCTATTCTAGCAGCAGTTTTGGAAAGACCTTGCAGGTTGTGGGCGTCTGCCGGTTTAAGCTTATATAACCTTCAAGTTCTAAACGGTCTAGATGTGGTGCTCTTGCACGGTCATCAGCTTGGCAATCTAGTAGGTGGAGGGTACGCGGGAGTGTGCATCGTACAAGGGGCATCTCAGCGTCTTGCCCTCATAGCCAGCATGCAGCCTTATTTTCAGACGGTGCACTACTATATGACAGCAGGTGCATGCCCCGTGTGCTAGTAGCCTTGGAGTGCTTACTTTGTGCGCTGCTGTGGATCAGCTAGTGAACGTACACTGCTAATAGGGCACGTACACTGCTAATATCCTTTTCATGAGCTGTGTGCAAGAACCCACATGATGACTAGATCATCTCGTCATTACCCCAGTGTAGGGTATTGCTGTCTAGGGTTCAGGTATAACCCTAGCATTTTCTTCCAGCCTTCTAAGTCTGGTTGTTGACTAGAAGAGCCAGTTGCAGCGATTGGTGCTGAGCACTGACCCAGCAATAACCTCAGGCACACACACAGGGTACGAGAGAGCCTCCCAGGATGGCTCGCTCTCACCCTGTCACTCAACCAGCTCCCTCCTACTTGATCATAATCACTTAAATTTCTGTATGATATTATTTGCTCACCTGGATGTATGGGAAACCATGCTTGCTCTGGCACCAGATCACGTTGCTAGCCCCCTTGCTAACCATGGTCATCCCAATGATTGCGCCCACGGTGGTGTGTGTGGTGGACACTGGCAGCTCCAGATGGCATGCGAGATTGTCCCATATCGCCGCGGTGATCATCACGTTGAACATGCCCCACATCAGCAGGTCTGGAAATGTACAAACATTGTTTTAAAGAGATGAGTTTGAAAGTGACAATAACGTCAAAAGCTACACATCTGCATAGATATCGAGTACATATTATACTGGTGCAGCAATAAACCATCCGTCACATGATATGCCTAAGTCAGTGATCAACCCAAGTCATCATGATACATGTTGACAGTGGACGCATTAATTTTTTCGCTTGTTCTTCCTGTTCAATTAGCAAATAAGATATTTGAACCAGCACCAGTAACCAATACGGTAGATCAGTGATGCTTATCAGAACCACTGGTGCCTGTGACTCGGTGACCACAGTACAGCCCCTTGATGTTGTGTGATGTGTCACATGAGCCACAGGCAGCGCTTGATGTCATTCGAGTACCCTTCATCCCCGGTCTCACAATCCAGCCAAATCTCTGCACTCACCTGGTGTTGTGGTAAACGCATTCACGTTGGCTATGCCCGACTTAATGGTGGAGGTGACACTGGCCCCCAGCAGCACCGCTCCGCCCACTTCGCAGAACACCGCGATCAAGGCAGCCTGCCACATCTTCAGGGCCTTGGTACCCACCGAAGATCCAAAGGAGTTGGCCTGCAAAAGGGCGCAGTGTAGCAAAAAACTGGAAACCAGCATTAGCAGTGCTAGGGCTGTGTTACGTCCGCTGCCAATCAGCCAAGTGCACCAATTGCAGGGACCTTTGAAAGATTGCAGATAATAGAGGAGCGACTTGAGAGGCGAGACAAAATTGCAACGCATTGGCGGACAGAAATAATTTATATAATAGAAGCTTCAGTAACATCAAGTGCACCAACAAGCACAGGAATGATATGAAACTGCATTGAGGCGCTCACCAGGTCATTGGCTCCAATGCCAAAGGCGCTTGCAAAACCCACAATCACTGACAGGGCAAACACCCAGGTGTACTGTGAGTACTCCATAGTGCCCACTGTTGATGGGGCTGGTGAAGGGCTGATCTCTGGTCTTTACCACTTTAATTGAAAATTTCCTGTGACAATAGCACGCTCGGCGGTTTGACACCGTATCAGAACAGGTAATATGGGGGGATGCCATGCGCATGGCGACCCATATGATGCATTTTCTTCACCTCGACACTCACTGACGCACACAACATGCTGTAGATACAATCCTACAGTTTACAGCGTTTGTAGAATAAAATAATATGACAGCCATGCTGGCCATACATGCAGCAGTTATTTTGCAACAATTAACTAGAAATAACAAGCTTGGCAAAGTTCCCGCCACCCCGATATCTGCCTAAAACATTGGTTAACAATGCAGTTCGGTCGAGCGTGCAGACCGCAATCAAAGTTCCCGTTTTGCAACTGGGATAAAACGGCGTTTGTAGCACTACGACAATACGCGTTTGCAAGGCAATGGTACCTTTGTCTTTCAGTGCGCGCTCACAATTGGTGAACAAGGGCTAGTAGTCAAGGCTATTATTGGTCGCCACTTGCGTTATCTTCTGGCAATCACTGCACGGCATTATTATTGTCAAACAAAGAATATTCACAAGTATTCAAGCAGTGTCGATACAAACGGCGGCGCGCCAGTGTGAACTAAGTGTGACCCTCGAAATAAACACTCTCCATTAACATGTGGCCACCGCTGGAGCCCAAGTGGTGCCGTTCAACAAGGGGCTGGCGAAATCTTCCAGGGAGAAGAAGAGATCCGTTTGTTTACCTGTGTGTATGTTACCTGCTGCAGAGTTGTACACCTCAAGGATGTAGCTGGCACGCGCGCTTGGCATGGCATCTATAGAGCTTATGACTTTCAACTTCCAACTCCAGATGAGCATGTACAAGACTGCCTTCACGTGTAGCGTGCAAAGCTTGAAGCACGAACATCAACGCACGATATGCTGTACACATATGGCTATGTGTTGTCCACCTCCTCGCCCTGGGTGTTGTGGGTTGTGTGCACGCTTCTGGGTAATGGCTATTTTGTCAGGGTCTGCTTCGAATGTCTAAATTCACGGGGCCATTTTTTATTCACACAAACTTTTTGTCACAAACAGATCTAATGACCCTAAAATCTGGCAATGAGTGTCAATTTTACAGGCTCCCAGACAGCTGCACAGCAGCTGCAAGCAAAAGCATAAACGAAGCCTTATTCTGCCCGTGAAAATTGGAGGCGCTAGGTGTGTCACTCTCCTGAAGCACAGCTGCATTGCTCATGAATACTGCCAGAGTCCTCATCCCTCCGCATGCATAATGGGCAGCATCACTTAGTAACAAAAAAAGACTCGCCCTGATTTTAGCCTTCATTATTTTATCGTCAAGAATTGCATGCACTTGGAAAAAGCTGACCCAGGCAGCAAGAGGCCACCTGGCAGGAAAATACATGGGGCCACAATTGTCACTGCCCGCCAGATCACACTGAGCCAACAGCAACAGTCAGGAGGCCCACCCCCAAGCCCTTGGTAAAGATGTGCACTTTTTCATGTTCAAATCTGTCATGTTGCAGCCGCAGGCTCCGTAAATGCAGGTCTACATAGTATAGCTGTTAGCAGTACTGTACTAGTGACGCCCGGCACAGTCAACGCTTGAGTGATATGCTGAAAGGATTGCATATTGGCCTCATTGCAAATCCTTACACTGCCAGCTACCCCCCCACAACCCACCACACGGCGGCGCTGCCAACATCATTCCAGTTCCATTGCTCTGAAGCTGGGTGTAGTCTTACCAGGCGAGCAGTGCGTGCGCGCTGCTCCACCTTGCTGCTTTGTCTGGTCCACAGCACCCTGCATAAGTACATACCTTAGCCCTGCACAGCATATGCACATGGCTATGCGGGCATCCCACACCCCACCCCACACGCCAGCCCTGCGGGTACGCAACTGCGTTGCACCATCCGCCACCCTGAGTGAAGCATGACACATAGCCTCCTGCTCCTGTACCAGCCTCCCACCACCTCCCCCTCCACGTTTCACTCTCGGAAACACGCCCCCACGCCACACACCCTCCCCATCCTCTTCCCCTACTGCTCCATGGGTGTAAGACTTGCGGGTGGGCAGTCCACTCAACACTATTCCCACAGCTCCAATTGGGAGTGGGGCACACCCCAAGGTGCACCCGGGCCCCCCACCCAACCCTAGCAACCCATCCCCCACCTGTGAACACCGCCCTCAGCTGTTGGCTGTGAGGGCTGGCGGCGGCAATAGCGGCCTGCAGCACGTGGGTGGAGGCGCTTTTGGGACGAACCAAAATTTTAAAGGGTTACATTTCTGCGAACATCAACTCTTCTGCAGCATGGGTGCGGGCGCTGAGAACCCCAGGCAGTCCCCCAGCCCTGCACATGATGCGGGTCTTTAATACCGTTTCCTGTGGACAGCCTTCAAGCTTCAGAAGCCCATAACCAGTTGCCGCGCCTCACAGTCTGCCTGCTCTGTGTGCTCTGAGTGCTCTGGGACTATTGTATTGGATGCAAGGGAGTGTACAGTATGGCATGCAGCTTTGTCTCTTGGCTGCCCAGGCTGGGGAAATGGCATGACTTCAAGTTGCAATGTTCAGGGTTTAGGGCGACTACATTTTTATATATAACAATGGTTGTGAGACAAGGATATTCGCCGAGTAAGCTTGTTACCACCTGCTAGGTTACGTAACCGCGCAACCGAAGTTCCGGCCATCAGCTGAGCTTTTGTCAACTTTGGCAGTTGCCGCAAGATCCATCCATCGAAGAAAACGTTGTCACAAGTGTCTGCAGCTAAAACATTAGTTTTTGCATGCATGCATCTACCACATGCATGCATGCCTTATGCATGTGTGGGCAGCCTATGCTTACCCAAGTCACAATCAGGGCAGGTTGGCCGCTCTAGAAGCTTTATCGGAACGAGAGTACAAGATCCTGCTGGGTGTGCTTTCAAGGCAGTGGGGTTTCGAAAGTGGGTTTAAAAAGCCGTCACTATTATTTTATGGGTCGCGACGCACGATACACACGGCCTTCCATAGCACTCCTCTGTGGCTAGAGGTTGAACCAATGACTGTTCATAAACAGTCACAAAAAGATCTACACCTGTTGCTTATTGCGTGGCTTTTAAAATCACTCTCACTTAACTCATTTCCTGTCGGTTCAAAACAGCATCCCCTCTCAACGACACCACGGGTGTAAAGAGGAAAGCTACGCAACAGGAAGACCTGTTCAGCCTCACCATCAAAGTAGATGGCTTGGAGGTTCCTTTGCAGGCCGAACTAGGGCCCACAGTTGCCCTCAAGCATGGCACCCAGTATTCAATATGCCTGACCAACAGGTCTGAGCTGAGGGCCAATGCAACCCTGAGTGTGGATGGCAAGGGTATTGGCATATTCCGATTGGATCCTGGGGACTGCTTCGACATCGAGCGTCCCTCTGGTGAAGCCAAGAAGCTGGTTTCCTACAAGCTAGACAGCCCTGAAGGCGCCACCTGTGACCTGGCAGCTGCAGGGTTTGAGCTGGGCTCAGTGCAAGCCACTGTCGTGCCGGAGAGGACGACCTCGCCCTGCTACATGCAGCTGCCACCTCCTTACATCACTGTGAAGACTCTGACCGGCAAGTCAATCTCGACGATCAGCGTTGCAGATGGGGAGGACGGCCGCATGACAATTGAGGGCATTAAGCTGCAGCTAGAGGGCAAGGAGGGTGTTCCAATAGACCAGCAGAGGCTGATCTTCGATGGCCGCCAGCTGGCAAACGATTGGACTGTCCAGGAGTATGGCATATAGCAGAGGGCTGTACCGTGCACTTGGTGCTGCGCCTGCGCGGGGGCGGTGAGGACCCACTGTGGGCGCACCTGGCAGAGCGCTGTGCACCAGGCTGCACCAAGCCGGTCCCAGGGACCACCACAAAGGTGCCAGTGACAGCAGCCGGGACCAAGGCAGCCCCCGGGGGGGCAGCAGGCGCAGGGCCTCCCTACAGACCTGGGAGGCACGGGGCTTGGTGAAGCTTCGAGCCAGGGCTTTGAGCTCGCTGAACCCATGTGGTTGGACATTGAGCGTGCGGTGGCGCTCAGGGTGAGGATGATATGCATGGAGGAAGGGGGGGCCGAGGGGCGCAAGGTGCCGCCGCCAAGTGGAGTGCTGCAGGGGGAGGCGGTGGGTGTGGGTGTGGAGCCAGGGGAGTTTGCTGCGTGAGGAAGGGGCTCGCAGCAGGAAGTACTGTCAAGGCATGATGCCTGGCAAAGGCAATGACAGTGACATTACGTTCTCAGACTGACGTGTTGCATCGACAGCAATAAAAATAGTGTGTCACAAGGTGTACATCCATAGTCCACTTGTATATTACAATTTTGGGAATACAATTTTGGGAAAGTACCTACTAGTTCAACTTCAAAGTTTGCCGATCGGATGTTTTCGCTACCGATCGGATGTTTTCGCACCATGCAAACAGATATGGACAGCAATGGCGGAGTCAGTCCGTAGTGTGTTGAAGCACAAGTGCATTTGTTGGCTAGCAGCAACCTCAATATTGGCTCAACTACTTTGTGCCATGGGGTGAGCATATCCGCACCTCCCAGGTCTGTGAGTAATAAACGCATTATGATAGTCTTAAAAACCTTATGTAAGGTTTGAAAGGGGACAGGCAACATCAAGCGCGACACGCCGTGCATCTATGCCTATAGGCACTCCCCTCCCACCCTGATGCTGCACCCCGCTCACTCCCTGCTGCATCCAGGTCTCCAGGCAGGGGCACCACACCACATGCAGCTCTGGCCACAGGTGCATCCGCATCTCCCAATTCACATGTGGCGTATGGGTTCTAGCTCCTGAATGTTGGGATTGGCAAGGAGGCTGCCTGTGTCCCCAGAAAACACCCCATATGCCAACCCCTGAACCCCAGGCTCCTCCCCGTCTGGCTACTTCTTGAAGAACATGTTGATCTTGGGCTGGTTGCTGGCGGCCTTGCCCTGCAGAGGTCATGTGGTTGCGGGTCACATGGGGTGCACTGCCTCACCAAGGGATGAAGCTTGTATGGGCACATGAGCGATAAAATGGCGATAAAATGGCATGGGCACAGGACCAAGGGGGAAAGGAGGGGTGTTTGCTGAGGCGCAATGCCGCGCGGTTAGGCATACAGTGGCAACAGTGGCCGTTAGCTTTCATTCACCATGATTGTGCATGACCAGTGCAGCCATCCCCCATGCTGCATGCGAATGCCCAGACAGCTGAAACCCTCGCGAGCTGCCACAACCCAGCTAGGGTTCAGACCTTCCCTCTCCCTCACCTTGCCACTGCCCTTCTTTGATGCTGCAGCCGCCGGCGCCGCCTTGACTGCAGGTCTGCTGCTAGCCGCTGGGCGTGCTGCCGCGGGAGCCTTTTCGGGTGGGGGACCCTCATTCTCCTTCCCATTCCCATTTGCATTTGCGTCTCCCCCTTGCTCGCCAGGTGGCGGCGCCCCAGCCTCCCCATCCCCCTCCACCTCCTCCTCCACCACCTCCGTCACCTCCTCCCCCTTCTCGTTGTAGTAGGTGTTCAAAACCTTGCGGGTGGCCTTGCCTGCAGGCGGGGGACAGTTCAGCCGGCGGTGGGCGGTATGGGGCAGTGGGGTGGGTGCTGCCCTATTGCGCATCATCGGATTCTTGCACCACCCAACCAGTCTGTTTCCAAGGCAGCATGTTTGCACCATAGAGAATGCTGCCGGCGGATGTGCTAAGAGTACATATGATGTCAGGCATGAGGTGGGGTACATGGTGGCCAACAGGCACTGTGCACATGACGCCTGGCACGCCCAGTTAACAGCTGAGTGCTTGCAGTGGGTGCCGGGCGGCAGTGCCAACTACATTCCCATTCCATTGCAGTCAAGCTGGCTGGAGCGTATCAGGGCAAGCAGAGCGTGCATGTTGCCCCACCTTGCTTGCATGCGCCTCCCTTGCCTCACGCGCATTGCCCCACCTTGCTTGCACGCTGTTTAGGGTGTAGAGTCCAGGTTAGGGTTTAGGGTGCACTACCCACCTTTCTGTGCAGCAGGGCCATCCTTGAACTTCAAAAGCTGCTTGGGAGCCGGCGCAGGCTCCTCCACCACCTCCTCCCCTCCCTCCTCCTCATCTGATACCACCCGCTGCGCCTTGGCCGCTGCAGCCTTAGGCTTGCGTCCCCGTTTCGCCGGCTTGAGCTTGCCCCCCTGCTTGTCCCCCTGGCTGGGCTCCTCCCCTGCTCCATCGCTATCATCCATCCTTGCCAGCTGGCGCTTGGCCCGCGCCTTGGCCTTGACAGCTGGCATGGGTGAGTCGAAATCCTCGTCATCGTCATCACCCGCTGCCACCTTGGCCCGCTTGGTGCGCCCTGGGGCCACAAGTTGGAAGCATCTGTTAGTGAATGATGCAATGTAATACACGCGTTCCGGCAATACACCCAAGATTCGCAGTCACCCTTGTACCTTAAAGTCGTCACAATATACTACTACTAATAAGAATAGATAATAACCTGCAGCTCGCCTTCCCTCTCATGGCTACTCTCTTCCATGCCCTCCCTCAATACTCTCCTTCCCCACATCCTGAAACCCTAACCCAAACCCCACACTGCCCATACAGTTGGCCTGCAGCTCCCCTTCACTCTCGTCGCTACTCTCCGCCATGGCCTCCCTCGATACCCTCCTTTCCCAAATCCTCAAACCCTAACCCAAACCCACACTGCCCGTACCGTTGGCCTGCAGCTCCCCTTCACTCTCGTCGCTACTCTCCTCCATGGCAGCGGCAGCAGCAGCCCTCAAAGCCCCCTCAGCATCCCCTGCAGGGGCCACCTCCACCTCTACCGGCGCAGGGGCAGCCACAGGCTCCACCTTTTTCTTGGCAGGAGGGGCCTTGCTCCACATGCTGGCAAGGCTGCCCTTCCCCTTCTCCTTCCCCTTCCCCTGGCCCTGCTTGAATACTGTTCCCCCCTTGGCGCCCTTGCTGCCGCCAGCCACAGTGCTGGCCTCAGGCGCTTGAGATGGCTCCGCCTTTTGGCTGGGGCTGTCGCTACCCTTGAGGGTTTCAGGGGCTGTGGGTGCGCCTGCTGCGGGGTCGACAGCTGGCGGCGCCTGGTTGGCTGCGGGGGCGCCAGCTGGCAGTGCTTTGCTGGTTGTGGGGGCGGCCTTGGCGGTGGGTGCGGGGGGCTGTGCGGTGGGTGGGGGCCGTCGGGAGGAGGCGGGGTCGCGCACCGCCGCTTCGCACCTGGGGTGTGCGGTAGGGTGTTGTCAGGGGGTGGTGGTGGTGGTGACGAGGTGGTGGTAGTGGTGGTGGTGCAAGCCAGGCGAGGGTCCTTCGAACGGTTGAGTGAATGGAATCCAACCACTTCATTTAATTTCATCAAGAGATAGATAACATTCTGTACTAAGCACCTCTGTGCACATTATTGTAAATTATTCATGCATATAAAGTTAAATTCTGGCAACATTGAGTTGCTATTTGTTAGAAAAACCCACGAAAAGGTAGGGAATGACTCATGAGCCAACAGAGCTATCCCCACCAATGATTGCCTGCCTGGCAGAAGCGACGCGTAGGCATCCCTGGGATTGGCGTTGCACCTGGCAACCCCCACAAATGTTCCCCCGCCCTGTGGATCAACTCCCAAATCCCCCCCCCACCCACCTGATGCTGCCCAGCGCTTGGTCCGTCATGGGATTTGCCCCATTCCCGTCAGGCGACTGCAGCAGCTGCGCAAAGAGGCGTTCCGTCTGCAGCAGCTCAGTGGCTGCCAGCTCAGCAGGGTCCTGCACAAGGGTGTAGGGTTTAGTCAGGGGAGGCACGAGAGGATGCAACCAAGAGGAGGAAGCAGATCTGGGCTGTGGCTGCCAGCTCAGCAGGGTCCTCAGGAGTATTTAGGGTTTTTGTATAGGATTTAGGGCTTAGGTCAGGGAAGGTGTGAGAGCATGGGACCATATGGGGGGAGGCAGCGCAAGCAGGAGGGAAGCGCTGTGTGTGTGTGTGTGGCAGTGCACAAGCATCACACCCCCTAGCCTATCTCCACCCACCCACCTTGGGCTGTGCGGGCTGCACGCTGTACACATGCACGCAGGTCTTCTCCCTCAGCTTGGCGGTGGCCTGCGCCAGCTTCTCCCCAGGTACCAGCGCCACCACGTGCTTGGAACCCTCCCCTAGGGTCCAGCCCGACACCAGGTAGGTCGCCTTGACTGTGTGCGCGTGCTGCTCGTGGAACTGGAACAGCACCAGCTTGGCGGTGTCGTAGGGCAGGGACAGCTCACGTGCCAGCCACTTGTAGCTCACCACCTGGGGTTAGTAATAGGATGTACTTAGTTGCTGTATAATGATATAACCTATTGCTATGTTATGGTATATTTAAGTGGCGGTGTCATAGGGCAGGCACAGCTCACGTGCCAGCCATTTGTAGCTCACCACCTGGGGTAAATGATAATGATACATTTAATTGCTGTTGTATGATGTACTAACTTGCTATATTATACTTTACTTGACTGGCCAGGCAGTGGTTTAGGGGAGGGACAGCTCGCGTGCCAGCCATTTGTAGCTCACCACCTGGGGTAAATGATAATGATATAATTAAATTGCTATATTGTGAAGTATTTGACTGCGAGTGTCGTAGGGCAGGGACAGCTTGCGTGCCAGCCATTTGTAGCTCACCACCTGGGGTAAACAAAGAGCATTTTAATTGCTATATTCTGGCTATATCATCAAATTTTCAGTTGCTATCTTATGGCAGTGAGGGACACCTTGCGCGCAAGCCGCTCGTAGCTCACAACCTGGGGTTAATCTGATATCTTTAATTGCGGGGGTGTAGGGGTGTGTGGGGTTGTGTGTGGTGAGGTATGAGGTTGTGGGGGGGTGGGGATGATTGGTGGGGTGTGTGTTGGGGTATTGAGGTTGTGCGGGGAAAGGATTTGGTTGTGCGGGGGCGGTGAGGCACTGATGTTGTGCAGGGGAAGGGTTCGGGTGTGCGGAGGTGCTGAGCACAGCAGGTCTGGCCTGGCTCGCAGTGGTGATGTAGAGAGCAGACCGAGAGAAAAGTGCAGCACGGCTGCAACTCTGTTCGCAGCAGGCACGGATGCGGGGCCTGGAAACTGTATTGTAATGGAAAGTGTACTCCTGCTGTGCTATTAGAAAGCCTGGAAACAGCATAGTTTTGCAAACAAGTGTGGAACCCTAGCCAAGGGCGCACCACCCACCTGTAGCTCTTCCCCCACCCAAGTTGCCACCTGTTCAAGGGCTGAGGCCAGCGCGTCTGACGCCATTACTGCAGAGTCCAGACGGCAATGGTGGATGAAGTCAACGTTGGTGCGGGTTCAGAGGTCCTATTACACGCTCACGAAGCGCTGGGAGCAGACGACAGCTGCCCGGGTTGTATATATGCATGCATGTGAAGCAAGCTGTGCCTAGCTCTTTCCCGCTCCTTGTACTGCTAGGTACACCATTAACGAAGCAGGAGGGTCAATATGCTGTGTCTGAGGTACTGGAAGTAAACAAGTCGCAAAGGATCAAGTGCTGTCAAACTTTGCCAGTACCAATCTACGACAAAAGCTTGCACCACAGATTGCTTGTTTCTCGATGAACAACCGCTCCATAGTATAGTGTCACAAAGTTGACAAGCACTAACGCAGCAACACGATATATGTTACAAGATTTTCGAATGATTTTCAAACTTGACGAGGCCGCGCACAGCGGTGGCTATGCGGACGGTGGCCTATGCATGCATTTCATAACCGTGCGTCAAATGCATTGGTTTGTGCAACCTTATCTGCTCGCCGAGTACACTTGCCGCACCTGTTCCATAGCAGCGCCGCTGCGACTGTTATTCTGGCGTCCTTGCCCACTCACCAACACCGAGTCGACCACCTAGAACGCCATCGACCGCTGTCTCAGACCGCGTCTCCAGCTGTATTGATAACCCCACAGTCCTGTGTCGGAACCAGCTTTGAGGTTACTTGGAAGTGGCGCGCCTGCAGCCTTCTTGAACTCGCACCCTCTGGTACTGCCCACCCATGGCCCCCATGGCAAAGTCATACACCCCTCTGCGCCTGCAGGGGCAGACCAGGCCAGTGCTGGGAGCAGGTAAGCAACCGAGTGTCTAAGGATGTCAGACAGATGTCAGGACATGGGCTTATGCCTGCCAGAAGTAAGGGTTACTGCCACCATGCCCAGGCTGCATGACCCCGCTTGGTCAATATGCTTGTGCCACAGTTCAGTGCGGGGTGCTGCCTTGCAATATCGATACTCTGCACAGTGTGAAACCGACAGTCGCTCTTCAGTGCGTGGCCCTCTTGCCATCCCCACTGCGTCCAATGCCGGTGCAAGCTTTTGGGGTGACCACTTTAGGCTTTAGGGTTTTGCCGCACCCACCGCGCCCCACCTCACAGGCCTGCTGCGGGTGCCTGGTGGCCCCTCAACCCCCGCCAGTGCAGCGGTCCCAGGGACCAGTGGTGCAGCCGCCGCACCTTCAACATCCACACCTGTTCCCTCAAAGATGCAGGTGCGCGCTGAGGGTGCTAAACCCTAAAACCCTAAACCTCGCTCCTTCATCAGTCAGCGCCAGCCTAGCTTTTCAGCATATGGGTATGGGCAATGGTGGCCCTACACCACCAATATAGGTGGTGTGAGGCGGCATACCTACATTAGGGTTTAGGTTTTTGGTCTACAAAGGTCAGAGCCCCTTCACTTTGGGATCATGCACTGCTTGTGGGCGGCAAGGGACCGGCAACCATGGCGCAAGCTTTGCTCGCCATCGCAAAAGAGGTACCTGACTGTTACCCTGCATGCAGAGCCAGGGTGTGAGCCCATCACCCGGCGCTGCCACCCCTTCGACGTGGCATGTCACGCCATCGCAGCCCGCAGCGGACCGTACTGGAAACGGTGGGTGTTGGGTGGGCTGCTAGTTCCCTGCAATTTTGCCTACCTTGTGAATGCATAAAAGAGGAAATTAGAAATCATCCTCAAAATTGCGAGCTGAGTGTGTTCTCCCTGCAATGCTTTGCCTTGCTCAAAATTGTCTTCTATGCAACTGCTGCCAGCACAGGGGTTACATTTGCAAATGACATCTTCGATTTAGTACCCCACACCAGGAAGCACGGCATCAGCTGGAAATATGGCATATCAGCTCTGAAAACCTTTCATGTGATTGTATTTACAGCAAATGCGTATCCATGTGGGTGAATGCTGTCGGCATTGGCAACAATCCGAGCGTAACCATGCCTTACGCACAGCGCCTTACACACAGCGCCTTACGCACAGCGCCGCCCCCCTTGTTGCATGCACCCCAAACCCTAAAACCCTAAACCCTAAATCATTCTCGCAGGTGCCGAGTCCAGCCACGAGGAGATCCTGCACCCTAAACCCTGAACCCTAAACCTAGACCTTGAAACCCTACACCACCCCCGCAGGCGCCGAGTCCAGCCACGAGGAGATCCTGCACCCTGCACCCTGCACCCTAAAATCCTAAACCCTAAACAACCCCTGCAGGTGCCGATTCCAGCCACGAGGAGATCCTGCGCCCTAAACCCTGAACCCTAAACCCTAGACCTTAAAACCCTAAACCACCCCCGCAGGCGCCGAGTCCAGCCACGATGAGATCCTGCGCCTGAAGAGGGAGCTGGGCATGATGATGCCTGGCATCATCTCGCCGCCACCTGTCGGCCCACCAGCGGGCCTGGACCTGCCTGCACGCCCCAAGGCAGGCGCCCTGTCCCGGGCCGATGTTGGGGAGCGCTTGAAGGAGCTGGAGCGGCTGCAAGGGGATGCTGCGCAGCTGGTGGAGCGGCAGGCAAGTTACAATAAGAATCACTTGAAAGGCTTGAAAGTGTTATGTTGACTTGAGCCAAACCATTAGGCAGTTGCATACATGGTCATCATACGTACATTACATACAGTCCAGGGGTGCAGCCAGAATGTCAGGCAGCGTAGCAAATGTGTGCCAAGCAGCAAATGTGCAAATCCCGCCATTGCATGGCCAATGTGGGGGTGATAACTTGCAGGCACCTTGGCCATGCAATGGCGGGATTTGCATGGCACGCATTTGCGAGGATGCATCGGCGGCGCGTGAAGTGCTTGTATGCTGTAGGCCTTGCTGTCACAGATATTTCGTGTACACTTCAAGGCATGTCGCATGTGGTGACGAGGATCGGGGTGGCTGCTATCGCTCAGCCACTGATCGGTGACGATTGAAGTAATAATTCAATTGATGCGCCTGCAGGGCTCCCCGGCTGCATCACGAGGGAGCCAAGCGCGGGAACCCCCGGGTGAGTCTTCTAGTACAGAGTGCTGAGAGCAGCTGTTTCCTGCTCCAGTGGAAAAGATCGATGCCTCATCGCCCCATGCGATGTGATGTGGCTTCCTGTCTTGCTCACACGCCTGCCTCCTCACACATGCACAGCACATGGTCAGATATGCACACAGCTGCCACCCCCATTGCAATGAGGGGGCCGGTGAGTGGCCGGACTGGGGGCGGTCCGCATGGGCTGCTGCATGCTGGAGGTTGCACAAGGTGCATGCAGGACTGCTGCGCGCATTTGTCTTGATTGCAACAATGGTGCATGCCCAAGGTTACACAAGGTGCACTCAGGACAGCTGCGTGCACTTGCCTTATCGGAGCATGGGTGCGTGCTGAAGGTTGCACAAGGTGCATTCAGGCTGTTGCATACGTTTGTCTTTGATCGGCGCATGGATGCTTGGCGCAGGCGCTGGTATCAAGGACAGCGACCAAGCCGCATCGGCAACGCCACCCATGGCCAACAAGCACCACCCCAGCAGCAGCACCAAGGGGGTTATGGTAGTGACAAGTGGCGCAACGGGGAGGTCAGCGGGGAGGCCCGGCCAGGGTGCTGACAAAAGCGCTGGCCAAGGGAGGCGTACCAGTGTGGCGCACCAACAGAACCTGCAGCGCTTTGCACAGCTGGCAGCGCTGCAGCAGCAAGGGGCGTGGCTGGCTGCGGGGCGGGCGTGACAGGCTGCATTGGTGGGGCGTCAGGGTTACTGCGCCACGGGGTAACATACTTGACAACAGCTGAGCAGACATATTATTGTGTTGGTGTGGTGTTGTGTGTGTGGTGCGAGAGGGCCCTGGCTATCTTCCTGTTGGGCTGGAGTGGCCCAGCTCAGGGTTTAGGGTTAGGGGTAGGGTTTAGGGTGAGTGGCACTGCCCAGGCTGGAGCTGTGCTGTCAGGTTGTCATGCAGAGGTGGTGTGTGTGCAGAGCATCGATGTTTGATGGTTTAAACCCTCCCTTTTTTGTCATTTCACTCCTGTAACCAGAGCTCTTCATGCATGGGTCCCTGGGTGCAGCCTGCAGCCTCGGGATAGAACTGCCGTGGCTCCGTCTCGTTTCACGTCGTAACTTACTCCCCCCGTACACGTGGCGGACTCTGGGAAAACACGGGAATGTCGTCGTATTTTTGCGTTGAATAAACCACTAAAACACCGCCGTTCCGCCGTTGACTTGCAGTTATCACCAACTGCTTTATCAGGAACACCTGTTCCTTTGCAAACTAGTTAGCATCGAGCATCGCGCAGCGATGGGCGTTTGACGACAGACTGGCATGCGGTCTAAAACCGACGGTAAGCTGCACTGCACACCAGGGTCGTGCACACACACGCAGGAAGGTACGTTCCAACCGCCAGTTACAACTGCCCGTTAACTCTAAGTATACACAGTGCTCAAAGCGGAGCTTGAGGATGGCCTGTGTGACCTTCTGAGCTAAAGGTCTCTCTGTTGTCCACACTTGTGCCCACCTGCTCTGCTGCTGCTGGGACATGAGCCTGTTTGACCCTTAGTCAACGTCAACAGGATAAAACGGTTAAAGTGCCACTCTCATTTGAAGGCACGTAGAGGGTGCATCTGTCAAGTAGATGTAGTGCAAGTGGTCTCCCTTGGGTAGCGAACGTTCTGATAGTGTGGAAATGTGAAGTCCACTTATCAACACCCTCCACACCGCCTCCCTCTCTCCTTCCCACCCTAAACCCTACATACGCCAACTGACACCTTGCGGACTCAAGCTAACATAAATAGTTCTAACCTAAAGGTACATGCATCGCAACAATACAGCCTGACAAATTTAGTAAACAGTCTTGTATATGGGGCGCCCTGACTTCTTTGTACCACCAACCCATCCTAGCCTAAGGAGTCCTGCTTGGGGAGGTCAGTCCCTTGCTTTTCTTACCCCTTTGCCCACGCTTTCAAGGCATAGGGTAAACGGGCTGTGTGGTCCAGGCCCTGTGGATGCATGCTTTTAGGGTTGGTTTAGGGTTTAAAGGTTGCATCAGCAGCGGGTTATTCAGTAGTACTTCGGGTTTTTAGAGTGATATCAAGCACGGTATGCACAGCGTAGAAGCAGGGTTTGTGGGGTATGCCTTGGCAGGTTACCCTGGAGGGTATGTTGGGTGACCCACAGTGGGGTGCATCCGGGTAAAGGTCCGCATCCAGCAGGTGTTATGCACGCTTTCAAGGGGTTTGCAGCGGGCGAGAGCGGGATCTGCAGCGTGTGTAGGCGCATGCACCTGCAATACAGGCATATACCACCCTACATCCCACCCACCCAACTTACCCTAAGCACCTGCCTCGCAGTGTTGTTTGCCCAGCAAATCACTATTAAGCTGGTGTGCAGCGGAATCTCCAGTCTAGGAGATTACATATAGGTGCAAGTAGTCAATGGGCAGGATAGCTATACAACCTTGGCTACTCACAGGGATGTAAATGGTTACCGTAAATCCCGGAGGTTTATCACAAGCGGTATACCAGCAGCTTGTTAGGGTATCTGCCACAATACCCATAACTTTTTACCTTTGTTCCTGGAAAAATACAGTTTGTGTTGTTATGCACACTGTTACAACAAGGTGTAACAAGGTATGGTGCATGATGAGTGAAGTACAACTTACACCTTGAACATTGGGTTTTGCAAGTGCAAAGGTGAAGTTGCTGTTACATTGGGGTGCTTCATGTAAACGTTAGGGTGCAGAGTGATAGCAAGAGTAGAGGTTGACTGCTGTGCACCAGCAAAGCGCCTCTGAGACACCAAGTCCCTGTCACATGCCATGGTATCACATTGGCAAACAAATGGCTAGATTTCCAATTTACAGAATGAGGGGCGAGGATTTATCGCTTGTCGCATAACCCAACTTGATCCATACCATACAAACCTTTATGAACAGGCAACGCTACACTCAAGCAGGCAAGGCAACCCATACAGCCAGTCTCATATCCCATCCATTGTGCTAACTACACACCAAGCAACAAGAATCGTCTACCTCGCCAACCTTTTGAGTTATAGGACTGCACAACTGACAGCTGATCTTGCTGCAATGTTGGAAAGCATCCAAGTAGCCTCTGTGAGAATAGAGGTGGAGCAGAGCGCTGCACTGACAGTGTAGCCTCTGTGAGAATAGAGGTGGAGCAGAGTGCTGCACTGACAGTGTAGCACGTTGGCCACTAGGTATCAGTGACTCACAACAACCCATCTCACCCTCAACTTCGCTTCCTTGTAACTCGTGAAAGACTTGGGAGTTCATAGTACCATTATATGCCCCAAACCGTTATTTGTTTGACGTTGACCAAGGGTCAAACAGGCTCATGTCCCTGGCTCTGTGTTGGCACAAGTGTGGACAACAGAGAGCCCGCAGCTCAGCAGGTTACAAGGGTTGCACCCACTAACCCGTTTAAGCACTGTGCATACATGCGTTAGCGGTTGGAACATACCTTCCTGCGTATGTGGGCGCGTGTGTGTGCACGACCCTGGTGTGCAGTGCAGCTTACCGTCGGTTTTAGACCGCATGCCAGTCTGTCGTCAAACGCCCATCGCTGCGCGATGCTCGATGCTAACTAGTTTGCAAAGGAACAGGTGTTCCTGATAAAGCAGTTGGTGATAACTGCAAGTCAACGGCGGAACGGCGGTGTTTTAGTGGTTTATTCAACGCAAAAATACGAAGACATTCCCGTGTTGTCCCAGAGTCCGCCACGTGTATGGGGAGTAAGTTACGACGTGAAACGAGACGGAGCCACGGCAGTTCTATCCCGAGAGCAGGCCCGAGGCGCGAGGCGAGGCCAGCCTGCAGCGTGGAGCGTGCGTGCAGGTGGGGGGCGATTGATAGTATCACACCCCACCTGTGACTCCAAAAGGTACCTCTTGGCTCAGAGCTCAGGGGCGTTACTTTAATTACGTGTAAACAGCATGACGTCTGCACTTGCTTACGTGGCGTGCCCTCGTTGGTCCACGACGCGCCGCCAGGTTGCACATATCCAGTACGTAATTGGCGTTACCCTGCAATCGGGTAAATACCGCTACTACAGAATGCACCCAAAGTGATACTTATGCTCTCGCCACCCACCTTCTCTCCATCGTGCTGCACAGCAACCGCATCATCACAAGGCATCAAGGGACCTGTCGCAAGCTTCTTGCCGTATCGGCCTTGCTCATTGGCTTGCAAGCGAGAGGGTCTCGACATCGCAAGATGCCTTGCACCATGGTCGGGCAGAGGCCGTGCGCCTTGGCCAAGCCAGGTATCGAACCCTTACCCACGCCCTTATCTTGAGCCCTCTTCACCTGATTGACGTTAGCACCACCTGATGTTACTTGTACCCGTTGATCGACGGTGTTACAATCTGGAGCTATGCTGATGGGTTGGTTTTTGCCTTGCAGGTGCACGCATGCCTAGCAAGAGCACAAGGCGCGCCGTCGCCACTCGCGCAGGTAACGCACGCGATACGCGCTCGTGTCTCCTTATCTATGGCGTAACGTTTCTCGCTGCCAGTGGGATCGCACGTGTAACCTGTGATCGGTGCCCCGTGGGAGCCATGTGGGAGCCCGTAAGCACTGATATCAATGCTAGTTTCGCCAACAGAGCTGTGGATCAGTAGCGCATGCCTTGTTACGTATGCGGATTGTGTTGTTTTCCACCTATGCAACGGGAAACGGGTGCCTCGATGGGCATATGCATGAGGTGCATCACCATGACTCACGTGCTCGCCTTGTTCGATCTTGATGCCCAGTTACCAACACCAGACCTGCCTTCCTCACCTCTGCCCCTACTGATCCCTTGGTCTGTTTTGCAGTTGTGGACCGCACCACGATGAAGGAGGTTGCCACCCCCAAGCAGCTGGGATACACCATGCCTGGTGCGTACCCTGGTGCTGTGTGTCCCTCTATGTGGCTTTGCTTGTGACTTCTTTTGTGCCTTCCAATCAGCGTTCTGATGGAAGGTCAGCAGAGCTAGGAGGCTAGCAGCAGTGGGTGTTGCTAGTTTGTGATCTGTACCTTCAGAGCCACGCTGGCGGATAACCCTAGGGTCTAGCCCCAAACCTAATGCCTTCCTAGACCCAAAACCCAATGCCTGGCTGGGATTGTCGTTGCAGTACACTTAACCCAACCCTCCCCGATGCCAACTCCTTCAACTCCCAACCTCCTCCCTTCCCGCTCATGGGTCCGCCCTCCCCCCCTCTCGCCTTGCCACCCCCCTCCCTCCCACTCAACCCCCCCCCACCCCCTCCCCCCCGCAGGCGAGTTCGAGCCCCACGCGGGCTGCTGGATGGGCTTCCCCTACGACGGCAACATCTGGCGCGAGGGCGCCAAGCCCGCGCAGGCCCAGTACGCCGGCGTGGCCCGCGCCATCTCCGAGTTTGAGCCGGTCACCATGTGGACCGACCCCGAGGCCATGGCGGTGGCCACCGAGATGTTCAAGTCCGACGACAACGTGTTTGTGAAGGAGCTGGAGATCAACGACGGGTGGACGCGCGACTGGGGCCCAACCGTGCGTGTCCTGCCCAACCCTAAACCCTAAATTGCAAAAGTATGAACCCTAGGCAGAATCCTACGTGCTGATGGATGTTGATGCGCCTCTGGGTATGGTTGCTGTGGATTCCATCATGCCCGTGAGATGTGCTGTGCTGCCTGATGGATCATTTGCTGGGTCGGTAGCTATGGCATGCTCTCATACCTCGTCCCCACTGACAAGGGCTGGCTGGCTTAATTAAAATGCTTCCCTGATAACAGGAATTTCTCTGAATGAATCACTACCTCCCCCGGCCCACCTCACACCCCCCGCTTCCACCCTCTGCAGTGCGTCGCCAAGACTGAGAACGGGAAGCGGATCGTGGCGGGCGTGCACTGGGACTATGACTGCTATGGCGGCTTTCTAAAGAAGGAGCTTGGCATGCCCACCATGGTGCCCGACTGGACCAAGGACTACAACGCGGGGCGCAAGATCCTGGAGCTGGAGGGCCTGCCCGTGTTTGAGTCCCCGCTGCACCTGGAGGGCGGGTCCATCCACTCTGATGGCGAGGGGTGCGTGGGGCGGCGGTGGGGGGTTATGTGGGGGGTGCTTGTTTGCGCAGTGGGGTGGATGTCACATGGAGGGGTGAGGGTGGTGGTGCAATCCATGTGTGCTGATGCAGATGCCGGGAGGCACCATGTGGGCCTGTACATGGTGGCACACATGGATTGTTTGGATTAATCGATGCATGCAGTCTCTTTCCCTGTGCAGTGCCCCATGTCTTCCATGTCGGCGCACCTCCACTTGGTATCTTGGGGGCAGGGTTTCCTATTACGGTACCCTTTACCTCCCCTTTCTACAACTTCCCCTCCCCTTGCGCATCACCCCAGCTGGTGACCGAGCAGTGCCTGCCACAGTTCCTCACTTGTGCCGTGGGGCTAAGCTTTGCAATTACCCAATTACCCTAAACCATACCTCTCTGGAGACCTCCCGCTCCTCTTGTGCAGCACCCTTATGGTGATCAAGCGGTGCCTGCCGCACATCCACACCTGGAACTAGGGTTTCTAATTACCCTAAATCTCCCCTCTCTGACCCCCTCCCTCCCCCTTGCGCAGCACCCTTGTGGTGACCGAGCAGTGCCTGCTGCACGAGTCGCGGAACCCTAGCCTAGGGCGCGAGGGCATCGAGAACATGCTGAAGGAGTACCTGGGCCTGGAGAAGGTCATCTGGCTGTGGAGGGGCATCGCGGGGGATGATGCCATCACCAACGGCCACGTGGACAACTTCTGCTGCTTCGTGCACCCGGGCAAGGTGCTGCTGGCGTGGTCGGACGACGAGTTTGATGTGCAGGTGCGATATGGGTGTAGGGCGGGTGTAATGAGGATAATTGAAATTTGCTGAGCAGCAGGTGGGGATGTGCAGCAGAGTTTGATGTGCAGGTGCGACAGGGGTGTGGGCTTCAGCCGGTGTGGTGGGGGTGTGACGGGTGGGTGGGGGTTCGGGCGTAGGCAGGCCGTGCCAACTGGTGATGTTTAATGCACCCATACGGGGTTCCTGGCCTGCTTGGGCGGGGATTGTACTGGGCAAGTGCAAGGGTTTGGGGTTTGCCGGGTGGGGAATTTTGGAAGTTGCGTGAGAGGGAAGCACGGAGGGAGTTTTGCTCATGTAGGGTGTGGCAGGTACTGCCGTGCAGCTAAGCTATAGGACGTTGAGCTGGGTGGGAGGCCCGTCGGCTGCTGCAGCACGTATTCAACTCCACGTCGCCTTTGTCAGTATTGGTAGATTTCGGCACTGCAATGGATGGCGTCAGCAGGCAGCCTTACACAAAGCGCGCTGGCTTCAACACATGCGTAAACAACTGGCCTACACTCCCACCATATCACAGCATTGCGTGCAATTGGTATCAACGTATTGTTGCCTACACCAGTACTTGCTGGTGGCCGCCCTTTCCAGCCCCTCACCCACGGTTTGGATCTCCCCCCCAAATGCAGTACGAGCATTCTGCACGAAAAACCCTTATCCCTGAACCCTACCCCCCTTCCTGCAGTACGAGCACTCTGCGCGCGCCTACGAGATCCTGTCCAACACCACCGATGCCAAGGGGAGGAAGCTCGAGATCGTGAAGATCCCCACACCGCCACCACTGTTCCGCACCCACAAGGAGTCGGGTGGCCTGGCCCCAGGCTACATCGAGAAGGGGTACATCCCCAGGGTGCCAGGGGAGCGCCTGCCAGCCACCTACATCAACCACTACCAGGTGGGTAAACCCCATGGGCTGTAGGGGCTGAGTGGTTTGAGAGGCGCCTGCGAGTACCTGGCTTGTCCCCTGTGGGCGTCCCCTTTCTTCCCATGCACTTTTACCCCATGCGCTGTGGGGCCTGAGTGGTTTCAGAGGCGCAGCAGCTGGGGTGCTCCACCTGTGTGGCAACCCTAGTGCCGATGGCATAGTAGAGGGTGCTGTGTGCTGATCCTTTTTGGGAGGACCCCTTGCAATCAATACCCTAAACCCTACCCAACCACCCTGCAATCAATACTCTAAACCCTACCCACCCACCCCGCAGGCCAACGGCCCCGGCGGCAAGGGCGTGGTCATGTCCCGCTTCGGCGGCGCAGCCGTGCGCACCGACGAGCTTGCCTTTGAGGCCCTGTCCAAGGCCTATGGCCCGGAGTGGAAGGTTGTGCAGGTGGACAACTCGCGCGATGTGCTGCTCAACGCAGGCAACGTGCACTGCATCACGCAGCAACACGTGGCCGCATACTAGGCGCGGGCTGGAATGGGCGGGGGAGGAGGAGGGGGCCAGTCGGGGGGCGTGGTGTGCGGGACTGTGAGGGGAGTGGTTGAGTGTTGAGTGTTGAGTGAGTTTTGGTGAGTGCCTAGCGCTGTAGTATCGATGCCCAGGGGAAGATTGTGCTGACGCAAGCCACTGTGTGGCCTGTTTGGTCTTTTCCAGGTGGACCCTTCATGCAGTGTGAGATTGAGGGTGCAAAAAGGTGCAGCTTGACCAGTGTTCCGGTTAAGGTGATGTAGTGGTTAGTAATCCATCGTTATCAGTTCATACAGGAGGCGGGTTGCAAGCAGCTTACCAGTATTGACAGTAGCGGTGCTCCCTACTCTGTAGTACAGTGAGGTTAGGCGAATGCTGGCAGCGGTGCTGTCAAAGCTGTTGGTAATCTTCTTACCATGCAGTTGCAGACTCCTGGGGCTGCCCTTGTGGCCATCAAGAAAGAGTACCGTAAAACTGACCCAATAAGTGAACAAATCTGGCCTGTCTGAGAGTCTGACGGGTGATGGTTCGCAAGTTTTCAAAGTATGGCTCCCCCCCCAGGGCCTAAAACATGGTAAAGCTTTTAGGTCACCACCCAAGGTCATGGCCGAGCCAATCCAGGGGGGCACAGGGGCATGGCATGGGTAAGTCCTTTTTCACCATGCCCCACAGGCTTCGGATAATACTCGCAACCGATGGCTCTATCACGATGATATTGGGATATGCAGTCAAGGGTCGCCCAACGTGTGCGCCAACCGCAAACATTGCCATCATGGCCCAGAGGCCTAGGGTCTGACCAGGGTCATCGTTGCCCGAGTGCCATTTTGCGCCAGACTGCCAGACCCAACACCGGTGCTTTGTATATTCGTCGCGGTCTTATGAAGCAAACGCCACACTGCCGCTGCGTACTGTTGTGATCACCTCCTTTCTTCAACCAGGGTTGCTGAAACAACAACCATCTTGTTCTATACGGCCCAGTTGCATGCATGCATTCGCACATTTGAAGTACCCAACTTCCTACCAAAATCTTGGTGGTAGCTGAAGTGCAACCCGGAACTTAATTATTTCGTAAACCACGGCATCTTCACCGCACACTCGTACCCACGCCCTGTGTGTGTGCCACATTGGGTGATTGGCCTGCATATGCATGCATTGTGGCTTATTCAAACTAGCCAGTCACTGCTGGCCCAGCAGTTTCTATCACACGCGTAAATCGCATTTCAAGTCCACGGGCAACAAGTAGTTGAACACGCAGCAAACAACATGGTGAGTTTCGCTGGTGGGTTGGCTCCATGACCACCCAATGCTACAATCAAGCCCAGCATTCATATAAGTCCAAACTGTTTGGTGCTTTGAACTTGTTTGCTTGCTCGCCCTGCAGAATGAAGAAAAGGTCCTGCACTTCTTGCGACAAAACAATAAACCATACAGCGTTCAAGGAGCAACGGATATGCTCGCAACGCAAGGCGCAAAGAAGCCTCAGACTCAAAAGCTTCTGACAGCGCTAGCAGAAAAGAAACTGATCAACTGCAAGGTAACCAGGCAGAGATGAGCCAAGTTGTTCAGCAAAGTATCCCGCGCTCAACCTGACTTTCTGTTTGCAGGAATTTGGCAAAACCCAGGTGTACTTTGCCCTTCAAGACGACCTTCCTGTGCTATCCAAGGAGGCAAGTCAACCCCTAGTGGGGGCATCGCTTGTGCAGGCTAGCTAGTGTGCTGACTGCAACTGCTGACACCTGTTTCTGGCACACAGGACAAAGATGCAAAAACTGCACTCATCAAAGAGCTGTCCATTGAATCGCAACAACTGGGTCAGGAGGTGTCTGCCTTGACAAAAGGTGCGTGTTCAGGGCAAGGAGCGCTCCGTCAGCTCAACGTGAATACCATGCAAATCACTGCACTGTTGCTCAAGGAGCCGGTATGAGGAATGGCAGATAATCCATTTCCACCCCTTCGTGCAGAGCTGCAGGGGCTGAGTTCCACGTTGACGTTAGCCGAGATACAGGACCAGATCGACAAATATGGCACACAGGTACTGCTCTCACACGCTGTGCTGCAAGCTGTTTGAGCAACTGCATGGACAAAGTATCAATATGCTCCATTGCCTGGCAGATCAAAGAAGCAGAAGCCAAACTGTCAAGTTTCCGGAACACCTCCACGCTGATTCCCCCAGAAGAGAAGAAACAAGTGGAACAGGTGAAATGCCCATGGAGCATGGTATTGTGCAATGCACCTGCTCCTCGAACCTGACATACCTAGCTAGATGAATTTTCCATGTAGATTTACATTCCAATTCGTGCTGATATATGTAAGCTTTGATTGATGATCTGCAGCTTCTGCTCAGCCTCGAGCTTTCACTAAATTCGACAAATGCAATCAATTTTTTGGGTTAATTGATGAAAAGAATGGTGTATTATTTAAATAGCACTGTCCTTAATGCATCCCTGGCGAGATGTGCGAGGGATCACCTGATCTTGATATCATGCATGCCTGCAGGTGTTCATTCGAAACATGGAGCAATGGTCGAAGCGCAAGCGTATGTTCAAGAATATCTGGTAAGAAGCGCAATTTGCAACGCCAATTCTCTGTTGAGAGGGAAAGCGCCATGCCTTAAATGACAGACGTACAGCGTGAAACATGCAGCACCAGTATAGAAGAAGAAAAGAAATGAAACTGAGCGCAGTTTGCGCAGAAAGCGGCAATAGTAATAGCACGAAAGCATAGCCACTGTGGACAATAGCCATGGAAACCCGCAGCGTTACACCACTTCTGAACATGCCAGTTGATGCACATGATACTTTGGAGCATCCTAGGTGGGCCAGGTGCATGTACTAGGTGGGCCAGGCACAGTACCACAGGGAATGCATTGGCTGCGCTCATTTGGTGCTCATTTGGTGATGGCTTGCCCCGCATCCCAGGGACACGGTGACTGGGGACATGGAGGCCAAGAAGGAAACCGTCTACGAGGAGATTGGCATCGAGACCGATGAGGAGTATGACCTCAACTTCCAGGACATCAGCCAGCTGCTGCCAAAGAGAAACAGGCGCATGTGATGGCCTCAATCGAGCAAAACTTGTGCAAAATGATTCTCACCAGACGAGGGACTGACGGCCGTGGCAGCGTGAATAATCAAGCATGTCAATCCGCAGGAATCCTGATAAGACTGGTATACCGGCATCATGTTTCTCGTTGCACTTTTTCCACTGCATGGCAAGTCCTGGCAGCACTGCGCATGCGCAACACCTAGTTAAGAAGAGTTCAGCTGTCCATGTCCAGGCTGGGTCATTATGATAGCTGTACACGTCAAGTCATGTTTTCCCAGGTTTTATATGGGCCAGATTCCATAACCCGTCAGGGGACAAGAGCTACCAGTGTTTTTTACTCCAAACTAACTGATCGGTGATTCATTCAATAAAAGACTAATTGCAGAATCTGCAGCTGCAGGCAATACTATTAGGCAACAATCTTGCATATTCTTAAACAGTGCCTTCTTGTCCCCCCAAAATTGCTTGATGGCGTATCTACAATTTGAGCTGCAGTGCAGTGCCCAGGAAAATGGATGTGTTGGTGTAATCTTGCAGCAGCGGGTTGTACCCTGACACAGTCCTGGTGGCCGCCACGTCAACGTACTGCCGCATGAACTCCTGCGCCTTCATGTGCACCGCACGCACAACACCTCCGCTGCCTGATCCCTGCAACTGGCCCCGGGCTGCTTCCTCGCCAATTACTTCCCCAGGGAGGGGCGAGTCGCTCCTCTTGGTGCCCGCTTGGCAGCGTGCATATGCCTCCTTGTACATTGCACTGAGCAGGGTGAAGTCTGTGGGGAAGAAGATGTCTGCGTGGCCCTTGCGCACCAGGTAGCTGGAGTGGTCAAGCACGCTGCCGTCCACCTGCGCCGGGAATGGGGGTTCAATACAGCAGGTTTAAGGTTTAGGGTTATGTCTGTATTCAGGCAATTTTGGAATTGGGGCTTTAGCAAAGACTTGGGTTTAGAGTCAAAGACGGCGACTCGCAAAGCAATGGCGACTTGTTGCGTCAAAGCCATGGATGTCTACAATTGCCTGCTGCTGGACGCCATGATGCAATTCAGGGCAGATCTTGGCGCACAGTTGCGCAAGATCAATAGATGGCATAAAAAGGTCACAGGACTGCTTGGCGCTGCATGTGCAAGGCTGACTGCTTATCTGGCGGTGTATTCAACACATCTGGAATGCATATAAGGCAGGGATAAGAGCGTCTCGGGTTGCTTAAGCACACTATACGGTATCATACCTTAAACAGGCAGGCATGAATGCTGCCTATACCATGCCTAAGTCCTGGACCAGGACTCCTGGAGCATATGCCAACCGCACCCACTCCCAATAGGACTAGGCGCACCCTCACCCCGCCACTGCCGGTTTGGCACCCACCGTTTCCGCCACCAGCGGCGCATTCACCCCCGCCACCTGCGTGAATGCCTGCAGGTCGTCAAAGTCCTGGGCGATGAGCATGTGGTTGGGCCGCGCGGCGTGCAGCACATCCATCAGGCGCAGGGCGGCGGTGGGGAGGAACAGGTGGGGCGATGACCCTGCAGGCCATTTTAGGGTTTAGGATCTAAGGTTCAGGGATTAGCCGCATGCATGTTTGTGTAAAATAGGCCCACATATTGTAACTTCAGCACGGAGGATACCAGGATGAAACTGCTGGTGCTTGGCTTGTTTGGTATACGTGCCTTGAGAGGCCTTGGGTCCACCACATGTCAAGTGCGGTTAACGTGCCCTAAGGTACTTGTGTACCAACTGGTACTTCTGTACCAACTGGTACTTGTGGTCAGTATCCACCTGGTACACAAGTACCTTAGGGCACACAAGCACATTTCCTGAAGAATTCCTGAGGAATGCCAACCATGGATGCTCACAACAGGGCTCTGAGGCCCAGCACTTGCCCAGGAGTGATGCTGGATGGGGCTGGTCACATGGCGCGCTTGGTACTGTGACCTGGCCACTGCATGCCCACCTGTCAATATGGGCAGGATGTTTGACCTGGCCCACCCCCACAGCGATCCCTCCTGCACCCCGCACCACGCCTCCAGGCAGCGCGCAACCAGCGGGTCCTGCAGCGGCCACATCACCTCAAGGGCGCCCCTGGCAGGGCTGCTGCCTTCCATGCATGTGCCAGGGTCTTCCTCCACCCACGTCTCCAGCCAGGGCTGTTTGAGGCTGTGCGGCTGGTGCTGCACCCTGGCATTGCAGCAAAGCAACATGATTGGGGATGTACTCACATTTTTTGAGGGTGTCCATGCTACAGTTTTGGATGCACTCACAACAACACAGCACGAAGAGGTGTGGTGTAATCCTAATGTGAGGTGTGTGGTGTCTCCGTAGTGCGCGTGGACTTTTGAATACCCCTCGTGAATACTTGTGCACGCCCCTCACCCCACCTGTCATGTGGCATGTTGTCCAGCACCTCCATCATCACCACAAAGCAGGGCTGGGGGCTGGTGCCCCATCCCTGGGGATCCAGTGCATCCCGACACTCCACCTTGAAGTTTTCGTGGCCAGCCTCCCCCACCTTGGTCCGCTGGAGGTGCGCCAGCCGGGGGCTGATTTCTATGGAGGTGTAGTGCGTTTGGCGGTAGGTGTCATGGGCAGACAGGCGTATGCGGTCCTGGGACAGGGGCCAGATGGCGTTAATTTGTGGACAACACCCAATTGCAGTCAATGGAGGCAAAACCAACGGTTGCTGAAGGGAGGGATGGGTGCTGGCTCTTCCGAGTACCGCGAGCAGGGAAGTGGCCAGTGTGGCGTCACGCAGAGATTGTTTGTACGCTATGACCTCGCACACATTCCTGGTGCTACCCTCTCACCCTGGGTACATTCATGTCCCACCACCCCTCCTATAGACTCCGTCACACCCGGTACGCCATACACAAACCCTTAGTGACATGGAATCTAGCAGTACATCCACGCGAGCAAATGCGCCTGGAAAGTTTGCAATGCCCAGCTCTTCTTACCCTCTTTTCTAGACTGGAACACCTTATTATACCATTTCCTAATGAGG
This sequence comes from Heterotrichella gracilis, assembly GCA_032358255.1. Classification (NCBI taxonomy): domain Eukaryota; class Xanthophyceae; order Tribonematales; family Xanthonemataceae; genus Heterotrichella; species Heterotrichella gracilis. Next base: position 95,918 of record JAULBX010027385.1, read on the forward strand.
GCAGCTCACTTAAACCTGCCACCCCTCAATCCCAGTCTACCAGGCCACCCCATCCCTGCCAACCCCCAAATCCAGTCTCCCATACCAACACATCCCTGGCCAGCGTCCCTGTGCCCCCACCAATCTCCCAGATCTGCAAGGTCTGCCCTGGCGGTGCCACCTGGCGATGCGCTTGAAGGATACAATTGGCTATTGCCGCACCATAGTGCGGGGTGAAAATCTCTACGGGAGTCAGCCAGGATACCTGCAAATGGGCGCGTGCGAGTAAAAATTTGCGGAAAGGGAGCCTGCAGCGAAATAAAAACATTACATGGCAACAGTCTTCTAAAATTCACTCCTGGCTGGTTGCTGCTATTTTTGCGGCAAGAATGAAAGTACATATTGATTTGTACGTTTTTACGTTTAAGAGCTTTTGCTGCATTTAAGCCCCAGATTAACCAGGCAATCGTGCCCGGGTGTGCAACGAGTCTCAGCATTTTTTGTGTACATACAGCGGCAAGGCACCTGGAGCTGCTTGTATGCTGTGTGCACTGCCTCAAGATACTGCTGCTGTCCCACTAGGCCTGTGAAGAGGATGGGTCCAGGCAGCGACCCCACAGGTGGCGCGTGAGCAGTGAAGTACCCAAAGTCCTGCGATGGATGTTGAGATACATATAAAAACCTTTGAGTGAACCACCGCACGTATACGAGGCATCCGCTTATTGTGCGGAAAATAGCCATGGGTGTGACTAGAGTGGACGCAGGGGGTGACTAGCCGCTGTGCGGCCAGTGTTATATAGCTTCATAGGAACAGAAACGGTGCACGCAAGCTTACCGGGTGGTAGAGAGCCTCTCCTATATACTCTCTGAGCTGCAAGCATAGAAGGGAGATTGGGCTTTGGGGTTGGCACACACACGCATGCAACACACTGTACATGTATGGCACAAGCACATTGCCTGGACGAGAGCCAGCTGTGCCTAAGATAGCAAACTGTTGAGTGGTTTGTATTCAGCCTTTGCAAGGCGCAGCACAACGAGGACTGGGCACACGCCCTACCACTAGGGCATGTGTGGCATGGCGCACCAGCTTGCTTGACGCATTCCGCGGTGAGGTCGAAAAGTTCAGCCCTCGTCTCACCAACCCTCTAAAAAGCTGATGGTGAAACCGCATAGAGATTTCCGCTTCAAACCAGCGTCAAGCACAACTGGTAAACGATCTTGGGGCAGCGGATGGCCCCCCAATAAGCATGCATCAATGCATGCATCAATTTTGGACGTCTCCAGCTGCATGCAACGAAGCGCTGTCGGTGCTCATGTGTAAGTCACTGTCAAAGATTGCAGCCTGGCAGGTCATCTGTTCTCTGCCCCCGAGGAGGCTACCTATTGTAGTCCTTGGGGACACTTTGCCATGCGATGGCTGCAGTTTTGCTTTGCTGGGATCACTGGGGTCCCGGTCACTTGGATCGCCACGATCACGACCGCGCGCGAGCATATCTTGCCAAAATCTTTGCTGCAAGGGGCTCGTGCAGGCTTGCCACGCCAGTGCGGTACGATGCATGTGCTCTGCTTTTTGGCACTGCAGATTCTATCCACTTTTTCGGGAGCTGGGAATGACGTCATCGCTTCCTCGACAAGGGGTCCAGCAGCTGTCCAGCTCGCCAGGTCGTCGCGCCAGATATCGTCCAGAGGAGGTGAAAAGCTTGCCCCCAACTTCTGAAAGCGTGGGTAGAAGGGAAGTTAACGGATCTGAGTGTTTGAGTTTCGTAGGTCAGAGTGCTGTTCTCTTCCCCAAAGCCTTTGGCAAAGGAGCACCAAGTAGAGTTTGGAACAAGTACGCAAAGGCAGGCGTTCACTGGCACTGGGTTGGGTGGTGCAAGTGCATGGATACACTCCACCTCTCTTTCAGATGCTTGCCGCATATCCTGATTGTCACGGCTTGAAGGGTGGCTTTCGAGGTTGTTGCTGCTGCCAGGATGCGAGTTTTTGTTGGATCAGCAGCGACACACCCTGAACCGTTCTTTCGTTTCACCATTCAGCTGTCGACAAGCACGAAACAACCCACAACTGCAAACCCAAGTGCTAACCGGCCCTGGACTTCCTGATCTCGCTATGGCTGACGATCAGCGTTTATACATAACGTGAAGTGGGTCTCAGCAGGTAAGGGCCTGTTGTACCGATGTTTCCATCACGACTCCTGCATGAAGAGTACAGGAACATGCTAGCAGTTGCAAACAACTACTCACCTATCGCGCTCTGATTCGTCTGCTGTTCACTTGCACAGTCCATGCTGCCGTGCAATTGTGCCCACTTCGCGTTCTGTATGAGGTGTGCACGCACCGTCTGGTATCCGCCTCTTAACTGCAACGGACACTTGTTGCTGTTGGGTTGCTCCGTGCACCGGTATCCACCCCCCGTCCGCTGTGTGTTGCAGCCTCAGTCTCGCCAGAGGGGTTTCCTGTTGGAACCCTCAGGCTGCCATCATGCATCCTGGCAACGCACCAGCTGGTGCGCATGTGGATGAGCTACCAAGCTGCCAGCGGCCCCTTCGCGAGGTAAGCCGAAACAGTGCAACCGGCTTTCCACTGCAACCGGCTTTCTAAAGGGTTGCTTCCACCAAGAGTCTTTTTCTAAAAACACATCCTGTTTTGCGCAGGACCTACCGGACGAGGCTGACCAGTATATGCATGAGGACCATCAGGCTGGTGAGGACAACTACCGCGCGTACAACGAGCTCCTGGCAAAAACACAGAACACATTTCTTCTGTGGGCAAAGTCAGCGCAAAGGCAAAGTAGCTCACGTTGGCACACCAGCATGAACAGAGTCCACGCAACAGAACCCCGCCTACCACCTTCAGCACAGCCTGATTACCCTGGGCCACCCCCCCCACACCAGCTTCACCACACCACGCAGTTCGCCCCAGTGCACGCAGCCTTCCAGCCCTACGCCAGGCCAGAGCAGCACCTTGCAGCTGAGGAGCTTGGGCTCGTGCATGGGCCACCCTATGGCCCTGGGATACCCCTTCTCGAGCCCACCCCCGAGCAGATTGGAGCTGTCATTGACCACCTCTTGGTCCCATGGCGTGGGTCCCTCCCACAGTCAGCAGCTGCTGCATCGTACCCATCACTGGAGGGCCTCAAACACCCTGGAGCAGCAGCTGAGCCTCCCACAGACGAGCCAGCCCCCTCCACCGCGGCCCCATCCTCATCCACAGCACTGCCCACGCCATGGCACCTCACGTCCTTCCCTAGCATTGGCCTCTTTGAGGGCAACTCGTCCAGCTGGCAGCGCAATGGGGGTGGTCCAGACACCGAGGCAGACACCTGCCAGTCCATTGGCCGGCAGGCGTTTGAGTTCATGGTTGGCAACATGCTGACAGAGCGCCTGGCGGCGCTGTCCAAACGGGAGGAGCTGGCGGCAGCAGCGGGCCATGCTGGGCCTGGGGACAGTGCGTGGCAGCACCACCTGTCGGGGGCAGGCTCAGCTGTCTTCCCTCGGGAGGAGGTGACCAGCGCCAACCATGCCCATGACCAGAAGCGCATGCCCATCCACAGCTCCATCGAGAACTTCATCCACGACCTGCAGCGGGCGCGGGGGGAGCGGCGCTCTCGTGAAGGGGGGGAGGAGCGGGGGCCAGGCAGCGGGGAGGAGGAGGGGCCTCCAACCGGCACCCACAGGGACTACGACGGGTTCCTGCGCTCCTTCTTCTCGTCGCTGAGCTCGGAGCCTGGGGTGGGTGCGCAGAACAGCTGCGGGGAGGCAGGCGAGGTGCGGCCGGGGTTCCCCATCCCCGCGCCATCGGCGGATGAGGGCACCTGGAATGGGTCACTGGCGCAGTCCCGCAAGTCCATTGACAGCCGGAACACAGGGGACAGCCTTGCAGCCCCGCAGGCATCTACCATCGACGCCGCTGACCTGTCAGACTTCTACACAAACGCGGTAAGCGGTATGCTGGCCAAGAACAAGCGGTGCGGGAGCCACCGGACCCACTCCACCAGTTCAGAGCCAGCGGAGGACCGCAAGCCAGCCAAGCGCCCTAGGACGCACTTCCATGCTATCCACATCGGCGCCATGCCCACGCAGGGCCCTTCCATCCACCCAGGCCACCCCCACATGCCCCGTGAGCCAGTCATGGCGTGCTCGGTGTCTTCGCTGCATGGGGGGCGGCCGGGGTTCACGCCGCTTGCCGCACCCCCACTTGCGGGTGCAGCGGCATACCCAGCTGGGCTGGCGGGCAGCAGGAACACCCTCCCCAAGGGTGTGGATGCGCCACCCAGCACATTTCAGGAGCAGCGGGTGGCCAGCATGCTTGGGTCACCAGTGCGTCCCCGCACAGGCTCAGGCCGCAGCACCACCACCCCCAAGCCGTCCAGCAGCGGGAGGGCGGCCAGCGCCCCACCGCCCCCCGCGCCATCGCCGGTGCGCTCTGCCGCCCCCGGCGTCCCCACGCCGCCCGCCCCGCCCGCGCTGCCCCAGACCAGGATGGCCGAGCCCACCACCACCTGCACCACGGGTGGTGTGGGTCCCCCGGAGCCGCCGCGCACCACCAAGCCGCGGTCGGGGTCCCGCAGGCCCCGCCAGATGCCCATGCCCAACCACCTTGCCAGCCCTGAGGCCGACATGCCGCTGGAGGTGGAGCGCTTGCCCAAGCCCGCTGCTAGGCAGCCCAGGACTGCGTCCCTGGCAGAGATTGTGGAGGGGGCTGCACCTGTGCCGGCGGTGCAGCCTTCTAGGGGCGCTGGCGCTGCGGCGGCAGGGCCCCCAGCGGCGGCGGCGGGGCCTCCGGCGGCGGTGGTGGGCCCAGCGGGGGTCCAAGGCCAAGCCGCGAATGCTGCTGTGAACGCGGTTTTCAACATGACGGTGCAGGACTTTGAGCAGGGCGGGTACTTTGACAGGCAGATTGCGGTACGTGGCTTGGGCATCTCTGTGCACATGCCCTGTATGTTGTAGGGTTGAGGGTCTGCATATCTGTGTACACATGCCCTCGTATGCTCTAGGGTTTAGGGTTTGCATGTCTGTGTGTGCATATGGCCTGTATGCAAGCAACGCCCAGTGCATGTGTGCTCATGCGCCCTGCAGCCTGCCCACAAATTTGCTGCTGCAGGCAAGTTGGGACACAACAATCACATGATGCACACCCATACCTGGCTGCTAAGCTGCTCCCAACCTAGCACACAGCTGGCTCCCCAGCTGGCCGGCGTTAGGCACCCGATGCACCCACATTTGCCTCAACCCACCAAGCCCGCCTAACCCCTCCCCCCCAACCCCATGCAGGACGCCGCCACCCTGCTGGGGGTCGGCCAAACCACGCTGAAGAAGCGGTGTCGCCAGCTGGCGGTGTGTCGCTGGCCCTTCCGCAAGCTGTGCTCCATCCGCGCGCTCAAGGGGCTGTGCCAAAAGCTGGTTGAGTTTGTGGAGGAGACAGAGGACCCCCCCGACCTCACGCTGGGCATCCGCACATACAGCCAGGAGGTGTACGAGCAGCTGGCAACGTATGAGCTGGACAGGCCATTGGTGAGTACAGTGCAGTGACTTAGTCCGGTACATGTGATGTGGCAGATGAGCACCACGTTACATGTGCATTAGAGGTCTCTTAATGGGGTTGATGCCCGCTGCAGTTCCAAAGAACCCTGTTGGCAACATATATGTGCGCACTGGGAGGTAGCCATTAGTGGTAATACTAAGCCATCACCCCTGCCAGGTGCCACCTGATTGCCACCTTTGTACTCTGTAATGATTTATATGTAGTGCTGCCACTAGAGTGCCACCTGAATCTGCAAGGAAGTACTTATATTCAAATGAATCATCATTCAAATGAATCATCAATAATGATGCGTGTAAATTTCATATTTCTAATTGCAGGTGTACGCTGAGCAGCAGCTCCCCGACTATGCACTGCGCTTCCGCCAGAAGATGTTTGGCACACGCTGCAGGCTGCGCAAGCGGAAGGGAGGTGAGCATCCTTCTGCACCCGACCAGCTTTGTGCGCATTACAATGTTTGCCTGGCTGTCAAGCGCTGTGCCACCTGGCTGCTGTGTGGTGCCATGGCATCGGCATACCTTTGCTCTGTGCCGTGCATGAGGTGCTTGCGTGCTGCAGTTGCAGCTGCTGTTGGTTGCAATACTTGCTTGGCCTGGGCCTGGTTTGACCCTCCCAAAACTCGACTATAACTGCAACAAGAGCCAAGCACCAGCTTGTGCCAACTGTCAATGGTTTTGAGGGCTGCAACATTATAGCAAAACAGTGAATTTGTTCCTGGTGAGTGACCTCCTGGTACCGTGTCCAGGTGAGAGTAGCGCCTCCAGCTACGGCGACGCAGCAACCACAAAGAAGCTGGTAGACATTTTGGAGACCATGACAGAGATGATGGATGACTAGCAGGGTTAACCCACATGGCCCGCCAACTGGCAGACAGATGGGCAGCGACGGCGCCAGTTGGCTGCGCTGTGCTGGGTGGTTTATGCAGCTGCTGTGACTTGCTGCGAGGGGTGGGAGGGGGAAGGACGCGTGGTACTACCACTTGAGACACTGACTTGAGGTTGAGGAACGGTTGGTTTCCATGGTGGAGTAGTTGTTTCGTTGTATATTATGCAAAAATAGTTGTATTCAAAGAAAAAATACCCAACTATCGCCTGGGGTTTTGCTTCTCTTACTTCTTTAGTTGTATGCCTTTTCTTTCACTATGTTTGCACCTGCTGGCAACCGTTTTGAACGGGTTTCTCTCCTGTCAAACCAGCAGAGATCAATACCCTGCATACCCGGTGTTTACATAACCATAATTTATTCAATTCTCTGGTCTGCAGAGCCCTTATTGTGATGAATAAACGTCCTAGCCAAGTATTGAACTTGTGCACAAACAGATGCGTGCTTGTGGTTATGAGCAACTAGTCTAGCTGCAGGATGGTGTCGCAGTTGTAATCCCGGGTAGTTGACTTGTCTAGACGTTGTATGCTCAAGCCCACAGTGCTTTGTAAGGTCAGCCCTTCCTGTCCTACTGCGGTGTCTTTTCGTATGTCGGTATATTAGTGTGATGCAGTGGGAGTGATGGTTGGGAGGACAAGGTCAGCTTTGTTTGGGAGGACAAGGTCAGCTTGTAGCAATAGGTCTTGGAGGAAACAGCGAGTGTTTCAACAGCCACTGTGACAACCATATGGAGCCCCTGTAGGGTAGGGAACTAGTGCCAGGACGCCCCTTAGTGCAGGTCAGCTTTGCTGCTAGTTGACAGACATGAAGGTTTGGAAGTCAGTGACGAGAGGCGGTGATGGTTGTTGGAACCAGGTTGAGAGGAGGTATATATCAGTGCCCCCTGTACTGTAGAATCACTGTTGGTGAGCTGTTAAAAGTTGATGACTATTAGTTGATGACTGGCCGTTGCGACTATTGTGCACTAGGCACTTTGGGTGCACTGGGGCATCATGATGCATCACGCAATATGGCTTGTGCAACTGGGGGCAAAATCTGTCCTGTGACATAACTATCAACCATCAGAAAACTTCTTACTGTTGGGTAGGATGTACAGCGGCAGATGGAAACAGTGGCAACCCTCTGCGGCGTCCCTTTATGCACCCTGGACTGGTGAGGACACCCCGCCCCACTGGAAGTTATGTCCAAGGCACAGCTGGTGCAGCGCTTGTATTGACACTGTCCCTGAGGGTGGTGTACACCATGAAAGCCAAGAAGACGCGTTCTGCAGGTGCAGTGCAGTGCAGGTGCAGGTGTTTCAAGAGAGTGCTTCCAAAGCTAGCAGGGCCAGGGCCTTCCAATAGGTTCTGAGACCCCATGACCCCACTAGAGACCTGTGCACAGGATACAGGAACTAGTTCAGAAGTGTGGGGGTGGCACTTACTTCCAGCCAGAGCACCCGTTAGCCAAACAGAAGCCTATCACTACAAGCCAGCACCAATAACAGTGCTGCAGTTGACTAGGCCACACAGCTGTACCACTCATCAGGTGCCAGCACTGTTGTCAGCCCCATCCAAACCCAGCACCCAGGACAGCGTGGGCAGACGTTCCACTGACAACCAGATCCATCTGAGGTCCAGCACTGGCAGTGACCTACAGCTTTACAACTGAATTGGACCTAGAACTAGCCCATTAGTAACTGGGATAGCCAACATAAAAGTCAGGAGTCTCAGGAGTCACCCTAGAGCCAGCTAGCGAGGATTACCTTATCACCCGGTGCCTGTACCTCAGAAGTTGACGTGATGTAACACTGTACACCAGGCTGGCACAGCTTGTTTGTCCAGAATTCGGCAGTACGTTACAAAATTCAGTACTGATACACCGAATCGTCATTTACTACAAGTGCGCCTGTGTGACGCGTGCAAAGTCGCTCGGACGCCCTTCCTCTTGTAAGCCGTCTGGGTGGCCTCGACTTCTCACTGTTGCAGACGCAGCCACGCACCTATTGAGCCTGCATCTAAACGGTTCGATTGGGCAAAGCTGTGAGCATAGTTTCCTGCACGAAACTATCCCCCTCGTATCCCGTATTCTGCGCAACCACACCGCTTCCTCGACTTAGTACAGTTGTTTTTGGCAAAACCTTGGGTACCTACCTCAAGGCAAAAAGCAAGCGGGCGGACCTTAAATTACGCTCCTCTTGAATAGATCTCTTCTCGTGTAGGCGTACGGTTCGGTTGGTGCCTGGTCCATGCCCATGAACGGCCTTCGTCTGCCAGCCCAGCTGCACCACCATTCTGCCAACAGGCAGTAGCCAGGGCGACGGGATCTAAATGTGGGGAGGTTTTGCTCCAGAGGCTGTCCACATGGGTCCTCCACCAGAAGGGCACGGTGGTAGTGGCAGCAGGGCGGGCGTCGAGAGGGAGTTGGTTGCACGGTTCACGGCGTCGTATGGGCAGCAGCATCCCTTGGGGCTCCCTGTCCCTTACTCAGCCGGCGTGGGTACGAGCCAGGAGCGAAGCCATCTCGGAAACAGCTTCGGCGGCCGATCGGCAAGAAACGATCGCGAGGAATACCAGCGGCCGTCGTCTCTCCAGGACACCACGAAGAGCCTGGTGCGTGCCCTTGTTTTGGTTGACGCCTCGTATCCGTACCTCCAAAAGCGCCCACACACCTCTTCGCCTTGTGCCTGCCTTGTCACACTCGAGATGGTGCCCTGCAATGGCCAGCCCCTGCTTCACAGACCAGTTTGCTGCACAGCACACGCCGTGCATGGCGTGCACCGTGTGTTTGCTCCTCAGTTTTGACAGCTTGCTGCGTTGCTTCACAATGGCTGACCGAATCATCGACCTTTGAGCCAGCGACGTCACGCTATGTCGAATCAGCAATTCACCGGTTCATGCACACTAGTGGCCAACGGGTCTCCTGTACCTGATTCTCCACCTGACGCCCCTCCCACCCTACGCAGCTGGAGCTGTTCGCCAAGCAGAACCGGCTGCTGATGGATATGATGGGGTCCACGACAAGCCAGGAGCCAGCCACGTTACAAAGCATGCTCAGCCACCAAGAAGCTCTCTGCAAGGCAGCCAAGTCCCTCATGACCCTGACCTCGCAAGGGGAAGCCCCGCACCCGGCACCCACCCCCAGCGAGCCCCCGCCGCCCTACCGCAGGCAGATGCCGTCCAGCGGGGGCCAGATGCCGCCCGGGCCTCCCGAATTCCACACCCACCCAGGCCGTGTAGCTGAACAGGCAAACCACTATGGGGCGCTGCAGCACCACCTGCAAATCCCACAAGACGCCCGCCACTCCCCCTACCACACCCTTGACCCCACCAGCGACCAATCCTCCGTCCAGGCAGCCCTGCACGCCTTCAGCAGCGCAATGCAGCGCCCCAGGGGCGCCACCCCAGGCGGCCCCCCAGACCACAACCACTTTCAGCAGGGCTCCCACAGCAGCAGCCAGACGGCGCACCGCTCCCCCTCCCCCACCCCCTCCCACCCCTCCCACCCAAGCGGCCTCTCGGAGCGCTTCCAGCAGGACCTAGCAGCCCTGCGTGACCTGAGGGCAGCCAGCAGTTTTGTGCCCCGCTCAGCCTTCACCCAAACAGGCGCGGCAGAGGCCACCCGGGCGCGCCAATCCATCGAAGCCATCCTGCGGGAGTCCCTCCAGCAGGGCTCCATGGACAGGCTGGGGGCGCAGGAGGCCGCTGGGCGGGCAGCCACAAATGCCACCCTGGCGGAGCTCCACCGGCGGGCCGGGCCCACCGACGTCTCCCAGCAGAGCGTGTCGGGGGGTTTCATTGTTGATAAAGCCACAGGGGGCGTGGTGGACAGCGGCGCCAACATGCTGTACTCGGTGCGGGAGGCTCCACTCAAGCAGGACAGCCTGACCGCGCCCAAGATGTGCCAGCTGTTCAGCGGCAGCGACATCGAGAGCTCCTACAGCCACGCCCTGCAGCAGTTCTCGCTCAAGCTGCGCAGGAGCGGGTCCAAGGAGGAGCTGGAGAAGGAGGGAGGAGGGGAGGGCGCGCACCGTCAGGCGCCCGCCAGCTCCCCCACCCACGCCTCCAAGCGCGTGGAGCAGTACAACGCCATCAAGCGCAGCGCATCGCTCAGCAACCCCGCGGGCCCATCCCACCCCGCCGACTGGCGCAGCGCCTCGCCGCGGGGCGACGCCTCGGCCTTCCAGCGCAGCCTCTCCATGCTGGTGGACGAGCGCGGCTCCCTCCACATCGAGCGCAATTGCAATGCTCCCGCCGGGCGCTCGCCGGAGGCGGCGCCAGCCGGCGCCCGCGATCAGGACCAGGAGGCGGCAGCGGCATGCAGGGCGGGCTACCCCGCCCTGCAGGCGCAGTGCACGCCGCGCGGCGCGGATAGGGAGCGCTTGGGGGGAAGCGCCCGCGCCGGCATTTTGGCGCAGCCTTCGCGCTATTCTCCGCAGCACCACCCTCGCCACGCGCACCACCACCCCTACCCGCTGCACCACCCGCGCAGCGCCGCCTACTCTGCACTGCCGCCTGAGCGCGAGCCGCCACAGGGCATGGACGCGCTTTCTCGCCTGGCTGCATTGGCGGAGGAGGCGGAGCGCAGCATGTCTGAGCAGCTGGCGCAGGTGGACCGGGGCACGGGGCGCGAGTGGGATTCACGCCTTGCGAAGGAGCCGGTGAGTGCACCACTTGTGCGGTATAATGCTTGAATATATATACATGACCAGGGTTAGTCATAGTGTTATGTTATAAGGTAACGATGATGCGCAACTGACATTGTTCTCCAGTAAAATATCCTGTGTTGGGGGAAATTTTTGTTGTCATTATATCTTCCAAATACACATGCAAAAGGTTTTACTATCAGAAGACCACCAGTCAATCTCAGTCAGCTACCAGATGCCCCCACTTGCGCCCCCGCCACGCGCATCTGCATGTTGCACCATAACTGCCTACCTGCACCATCCCGCCGCTTCACCCCCCACCCCCCCACCCGCAGAAGGCACCCTCTCCAGACAGCGGCACGCAGCCCCTGTACAGGCTCATCGAGGGGCTGCGGTCAGTGGGGCCAAGCAGCGCATCCCCTCCAACCGCCATCCCGCCGCCCGTTGATTACCGCTCCAACCCCCTTAAGCGTGGCGCCGAGGCGATGGATGCGGCGCCCCCCTCCTCCTCCTCGCCCCCTGGCAGCGGCGCCCCGCTGCGCGCCTCTGAGCTGACGGTGGAGTACCTGGAGCAGGGGGGGTTCTTCGACATGCCCATCACGGTACGTGCCCGGTCGACCCAAAACCCTACAGCTCAAACCCTAAACCCTAAATTGCTCTGGGGGGGGTTTGACGTGCCCATCACCGGTCCTCCCTAAACCCTAAGCAAGGGTATTTAGATAATAGTAACGCATCATAATAGTAATGCTTCCAGTGAACATCCAGACAGCCTGCCCCCCCTCCTCTGCGCGCACCCTCCACCCCCTGCCAGCACCCCCTTACCCCCCTCCTCACCCCCCACCCCACTCCCCGCAGGAGGCCGCCCTGAAGCTGCAGATCGCCCAGACCACTGTCAAGAAGGTGTGCCGCAAGCTGCGCGTGGCGCGCTGGCCCTTCCGCAAGCGCAAGTCCATCGAGACCCTCCACCTGCTGTGCGACCGGATCATGGAGTACGTGGATGCGCTGCCTGAACGGGACCGCACCGAGTTCATGATTGCGCTGCACAAGGACTGCGCCACCATGGTGTTGCTGCTGCTGGAGTACTGCAAGGACAAGGAGAAGGTGGGGGCAGGAGGGTAGGGTTTAGGGTTTTTGTACGACTGTTTAGGGGGGTCTGCAAGCAAGGTGCAAGGATGGGGAGAAGGCGGATGTCTTTTGGTGTTGAGGGTTTTGTTGTGCATCAACATTGTGCTGCTGGGGCCATTGTGTAGGTGGGCAACCTGCAGCTGTTTAGGGTTTAGGGTTTAGGGTTTTGAGCTAGGGTTTGCCATTGTGTAGGTGGGCAACCTGCAGCCGCAGCTGATTGCGCTCCCTTTAGGGCATGTCACTTGGCTCGCATTCCCTGCACCCTCCCCCCTCCCCCTCCCGTGCCCCTAACCCCCCCTCCCCTCCCCCCTCCAGCTGTACGGCGACCCCTCCATGCCTGACGAGGTGCTCAAGTTCAGGCAGCGCATGTTTGGCACCAGGTGCAGGCTGCGCAAGCGGCGCAAGAACGTGACAGGTGGGTGGGGTGGTTGTAGGGTTTTGGGCTAGGGTTTGGCACGCTGTGCAGGCGGCGCGAGGACATGGCATGTGTGTGGGTGAGGCGGGAATTGCACCCTGTATCACCCTGTGATATAGGGTTTGCGCTGCACCCCACACAGCAAGGGCAGTGCGCACTCTGATTGTGTGCCAAACCCTAGCCTAGGCTTTGGCTGATGTACCATGGTACTCTGCGTTGTCTTAGACCCTTGAGGGCAGGTGAAGGGCACGGTGGGGATCCCTGTTGCCATGCGTGCTCATGTGAGGTTGGTGCCTGTGCAGGCGAGGTGTCGGCGGCCGAGTCGAGTGCCAATTCCGGGCTCCTGGTCATCCTGGAGAGCATGTGCGAGCTCATGGAGGAGTAAGGGCCCTAAACCCTACGCAATGGGGCCATAAACACGAAGCAGTGGGGGCCATAAACCCTCAGCAATGCAGCATCTCATGGTTTAGGGAGGGCCTTAAACCCTGAACTGTGCGAGCCTTTTCGCCCATTCTCCTACGCATATTTTCCTCTTGTTCTCCCGCTGCATGCTGTCTGCAACCATTTGAGATAGCTGTGATTATTGGCATTTGGCTGGTTGGGTGCGGGTGTTGCCGTCAATATACACACCATCAATATGCACACAATGATTTATACCCTAGGGTGTCTAGCGTGACCCAAGGCAGGATTTCAAGGATTCTTAGGAATCCAAACTGTTATCAAGTTGTCTGTTTTATCATTCGCTTGTGATGCATACCAGTGCACCCACATATTGGGCTGTGTTTTCATTAGCAATGACATGCCGCCTTTCGTTGGTATTACAATTTATCATGCTTTATAAATCTAGCAGCCGCAGTCCGTACAAAGTGGGCGTTGTCCACGTTCCATGTGTGCGCCACGACAATACACATACACAGTTGCCAGTATGGAGGAGTATGCAAACACCGGTACCCCACACTCTCATACCATCACTGGGACTGTCTTAGGGTTCAACGTCGACGTGTCTGTCTCGATGTTTTTGTTTCTGTGCGTTTATTTAGCTGGCCAATGCGGCCCACCTACGATTGCAATCTAGGTATGTGCACACCTGTGGTGGGTACATCATTATGCTGTGTTATCATTGCGCTCAAGTGGGGCGCACATCGCCTGCTTTCCCCGGCCCCACATGTCATGCAATCTCTCTTATGGATTATGGCGCCAGGTTCAAACTTTGTGCTGTAGCCTACTGGAGGTGCAGCCCTGCCCTGCTGGCCAAATGCCGCACGTCAAATAGCGGGTACCTGTGTGCTCATGATGGACAAACATGCTGGCAATTATTTGCATTGTAAGCACATTATTGGTGCTTAGTTAATGGCCACCGGTGGCAACAGGTTTTGTCTGATGCCATCGGAATACAGTTTTGTAACTTGGAAGGAATGTAACCTCGTTGTCCTTGCAAACTGTGAGGGACTTTTGTGGTTAACCAATTAATATTTATTGCACCAACATGTAATGCAACGCTGATGTGGTATACCGCTGGAAATCCCTGGCAGGCAGTGCCAGGAGGGGCGCGGAAGCGGCACGATGATCCAATCATGACACAGTGCCACTGTACGTGTGTGTGATAGTATCAACTTGCGGCGCAGGTATTACACCTTTGCATACACATTTGGGTGCACAACATGTTATGTACCATGTGCCATGACGTACATGCGCCATGACGTGAACCTAATCTAGCTGGTAATTCCGCTGCACATTGCTGTGCCAGGATCCAACAATTCTGATTGTGGCCAGCTGAGGTAAATCACATTAAAAAACCTGCAGCAACATTGGATTCCCCAGGGCCCGTCCACATCCTTTCAACACAGCAACTGTCGATGCTCCATCTTATGAATCCATTATCAATGCCACAACTACATGCAGGCGCCATGCTGGGTGATGCCAAGAAAGGAACGCTCAGAGCTGGAGTTGTAGGGCCCATGGCTTGCACCAGGGGCACCCAAACAAGTTGGTCGCCAGTCCAGTGCGGGTGTACCCACCCAATTAAGCCACGTGTGCTGTCCCCCTGGGCTGTGCTGTGAAGCCTCTGCTGTCAATCCCCACCACCCCCACACAACTTCACAGCAGGGGATCCCATAGCACGCCAATGGCAGCGCCGCGGGCTGGCGCCTTGACGCCAGTCACACACATGCCCATTGCCGGTTTAAGCACCTGCCCAACGCAGGTTGACCACATGTTCATCACAGGCGCGCTGTGAGGATCTTCATTGCTGATCATAGTCTGATCATAGGCTGATCACAGGCGCGCTGTGAAGATTTTCACCGCAGTCTGATCTTAGTCTGATCATAGCCTGATCATAGCCTGGTCTTCGCCTGATCTTAGCCTGATCACAGGCGTGCTGTGAGGATCTTCACGGCTGTCGTGGGCCTGTCGTTTGCGTCCGTCTGCACGTTCCCCATGCGCTTGACCACCTCCATGCCGCCGCACACGCGCCCAAAGATGGTGTGCTTGCCGTCCAACCAGGGGGTGGGACCTAGCGTGATGAAAAACTGCAAGAGGGGAGGGACAGGTGGGGTGGTGCATGCTCGACCATGGTCTGGCCTTCGCAAGAGTGCCGCATACTGCGGGTGTCATCCCGATTACTTAAGTCTGGGTGACATCTTGAACAGCAACGTCCTTCATGCAACACAAGGCCACTTGTCATGGACTGGAAACTTGTTTGGAACTCTGCTTCAAGCGGCTTGTGTCACCCCAGCCTGCAGTGCTTGTGTCAGCGTCAGCCACCTTGTCCCCTACCCACGTGCCCCACTGTTCACGTGCCTCAATGCCCATTGAACTGTGCCCACCGCACCACCCCCACTGCCTATTCAGTTACCACGACCAGTGCTTTCTCATAACCCGCACTCCGCTCACCTGGCTACCATTCTGCTTCAAGCCAGTTGTTTTACCCTAAACCCTAAAGCATAGAACCTAAACCCTGAACCCTAAACAGCTCACCTGGCTGCCGTTTGTGTTTGGTCCAGAGTTGGCCGATTGTGTCACCCTAAACCCTGAACCCTAAACCCTGAACCCTAAACAGCTCACCTGGCTGCCATTTGTGTTTGGTCCAGAGTTGGCCAAGTGTATCACCCTAAACCCTGAACCCTAAACCCTAAACCCTAAACAGCTCACCTGGCTTCCATTTGTGTTTGGTCCAGAGTTGGCCGAGTGTGTCACCCTAAATCCTGAACCCTAAACCCTAAACTCTAAACAGCTCACCTGGCTGCCATTTGTGTTTGGTCCAGAGTTGGCCGAGCTCAGGATGCCTGCCCCGGTGTGTTTGAGCTCCTTGGTGATCTCATCCTCGAACTTGCTCCCGTAGATGGACTCCCCTCCCCTGCCCGTGCCTGTGGGGTCGCCCCCTTGGATCATGAAGTCCCGGATGATTCGGTGGAACTGCGGTGAACAGGAGGGGTCACAGCGTGAGGCAAGGCTTAGGGTTCAGGAGTTAAGGTTTAGAGTTTAGGTTTTGGAACTGCGGTGAAGCAGGAGGCGTCACAGCGTGAGGAGGGGTCATGGGTCGCTGGTGGCGGCATTGAATGGTCCCACAACCCCCAAGGGGTTGAAAAAGCCAACGTCAAGTGTCTGCAGGAACTAATTTCTTGGCCACACAGTCTAACTTAAGAGCACGTGCTTATTGTCTGCAACCAAGCCTGATGCACATTAACCCATGCCTGGACAAACAGCCCCTTGTTGCAACCTTTGCGGCATGGGCTCCCTGGCTTGTAGATGTTTCTGACAAGCTCAGTGATGTACACTATAATTTCGTCTGGTATGGGCATAACAAAATTGTCCAGGGGAGATTAGGAAGATACCGCGCAAGTTTTGGCAGGCGATTGGTAGGTCTACACGTCACAATGCATGCATATAGGATGGGACTTGCATGCAATTGGGTTTGCGACTAAAACCATGCGCTTAATCATCTCACCACGACGTTATCGTAGTATCCCCGTTTTGCAAGCTCCATGAAGTTTTTGCAGGTCTTGGGCGCGTGCCGCGTGTACAGCTCCACCGTGATGGTGCCCATAGACGTTTTCAGCTGCACCTGAGGAGCCCCCTGCATGGCTGCTTGCCTGATGCTCTCCGACTTACAAGAGAAGAAACAATCTACCGCAGGACTAGGAGACACGGCTGCACGTATTGCACACTAACCGAGGCATCTTTGGGCTGCCGTTTGGAGCGATGTTGCGCTTGGTTTTCAGACACGGGCTGGACTGCAGTCACAATACGGGACAAGACAACAGCATCACCGAGTAGATGAGACTTTGGCCTTGCGGGTTACGTTGCAAAAGAGGGTTTCTCCTGCCTCTTGCCAAGATTAAGTTGCTGGAGTGTCTTCTGCAGGCAGCGGAGTTGGCGCGAGAACGGGCTAGCCATGCCGGTACCCGTACTTTGAAAGCGCTAGTTGTCGTTCGAGTCACTTAACAGAGCACCGGAATCATGTATCAGAGCACATACTTACCACTGCAGGACGAAGGCGAGCTGATCGGCCGTAACTGACCCACATATATGCATGCACTATTTTACTGCACCGAAGCTGTCAATACGCCTGCAAGTAGACGTGGTGATGGACACTGACACAAGCATAGAGAGCCTCCTATACACACCTGTCTGTTCTGAGACGGTTTGCTGGGTTTTTGCTGCCGCAAACATACGCAATAGTCAGCCCTGGCGGCTCCCTAGACAACCCTTACCCGTGACGGCCACCGAGCCCCCCTGTACGCGCGGCATTGGCAGTCGATAGCTTTGGAGACACACGTGCAGCATACAGGGTAAGTATACAGCCTCGACCTCGCCTCTGTCGCAGTGTTGGTAGCGGTCCTGATATGCATGCATGCATATATATGACTCTCCCACGGTGCCCAACAGCTGGTATCCCAGGACAGCTTTAAGAGGACACTCTCGCTTTGTGATATGCTTCACTGAACATACCACCGAGGAACCTCAGGCTCCATTATGTGAACTTCAGAGAGTCTTGCACAGTGAAACCCCTGCAGCAATTGAGGTGTTCTCGCCACAGCCCACCACGAGGTTTTGCCTCGCGCAGGCACTCTCGCCACCATGGCGGGGCATGACATGTCCACAGCACTTGCAGCGGCCATGGGGATAGACCAGGTGGTGCCTCCACAGCGGCCACCGCCTCGCCACTACCAAGCGCCACAAGGTAGGCAAAACCCTACCCTAGGGATTGAGTTACTCAGCTGCTCTCTCTCAGTTGCACTGTGGGGTCAAATGATCATTCAAATGCAGCTGCAACTTTTGGAAAAGCAAACGACTGTTGCAACACCTGCACTATGCGGTTGTCAGGGCCAATGGTCGAGGGCATGGGAACCCTATCCTAGGCTTTTTTATCTGCTGCAGGGCCACAGGAGCGCTACGATGACCTCCCCTCAGTCGATGATTTGGAGGTGGCCTACCTGGCAGCAGCGGCTGGCATGGATGCAGACATCCCAGAGTTTGCTGCCTTCATCCCAGAGGCCAATCGCAAGGCCAAAGTTGATAGCAGTGACGAGGTGGGTACTGTTTGGGGTTTAGGGTTTAGGGTCAGCCACCTGTATGTGCATTGCAGTGTGCGCGCTGTTGCTGCTGGTCAGCTGCATGCATTGCTTGGCAACTAGCCATCCTGTATTTGTGCCACTTGTTTGCCGTGCAGCATCCTGATGTATGCTGCATGGGGGAACGCACATACATGCATATGTGGAGGTTGTGTTAAGGATAAAATGCAGTGGATGCCAACCTTCCATAACGATGGTGTCGCTCAAAGTTGCTGCTTGCCAATGCCGTCCCAAGACAATGGAACATGCTGCGCCAGGATGCCAGGCCATGTGTTGCAATTGTTACACAGTTCTACACAAACCTTGATTGGGTCCATGGTGTCATCTGTTGAAAACCACCAACTCTTTTGTTTGTGTGGGCGGGTGTTCCAGGAGTCGAGTGATGATGATTCCAGCGATGATTCCAGTGAAGAAGAGGAATCTAGTGATGAGGAGGAGGAGGAGGATGACGTCATGTCGCATGACGGTGGCAGCGCAGCCGATGGTGATGAGTCAGCGTCCCATGTGGCTGTCGACCTCCAGGTGGCAGGTGCGCGGCAGGGGATAAAGCCCTAGGGGAGGGTTTTGTGGCCAGGTGGCAGGCATGTGTTGTTAGCAGCAGCCGTGCACTAGCAACTGCTGTGCCAAAGCGCACGAAATTTGCCAATAGGCTAATGCTATACTCTCCTATACTATGTGCAAAGTCCTTGTCCCCCTTGCTGATCAACAGCCCCGTATGTTTGCATGGCTGTCATGATGTAAATAGGCTATCATGCCAGGCTGTTGTGCCTATTAAGGGCCTGCCGTGCCAAGCAATACATGATGGCAAAGTTACTATTCAGTATTTCCATTGTTCTTGGTCAAATTACATACATGTGATTCGCTTGCACAAATTGGGGTGATATCTACGTGTGCTAAATTTGTTTCCCTTGATTTTTGTCAAATCGCATCTTTTATATGATGGTTTATTGGCGCAGGGGAGCGCGTCACGGTCACCTTGGTACCTGGGCCTGAGCCAATGGCAGAGTCATCATCAGAGGAGTCCTCGTCTGATGAGAGCAGTGATGAGGAGATGGCCGAGACGCTGGAGCAGATGCGCAAGGTGTGTAGGGGTTAGGGTTTGGGAGGCCTTGCATGCTTGAGCCAAAGGGTTTGTTCGAGGCTTTTAAAAGTATGACATACTGTATATCGGTATGCCTCTGAGCAGTATATCGAGCATTTTTTGAAATGTATGCCGCATGTTATATCTGTTTGAAGATGCTCTGGCACAGCATACTTCGGAGGGGCAACCGTACATGTGGACCGCAAGGGGCTCTTACCCTTGTGCAGGGTTGTCCCGACCCCCAGTGCTGCCACTAGGTGGATTTTTGTCGCAGCAGTTGAAACCCCTATGGACCCAATTCACCATTTTGACTTCCTCCCCCTGCTGCAGAACGTGGATGCTATGTATGCAAGCGACGACGGCGGCAAGGAGGCGAACGTATCCACCGAAACCGAGCTGCTGGGCCAGGCGAACCAGCCCCTAGACGTGGAGATCCTGCCGGATGATGTCATCACGCCAGCTGGCACCATTTCCGCCGTCATGGAGGGCATCATTGTGGTGCAAGTTGGGCCCTCGCACCAAACCCTAAACGAGGGTTCCATTGTGTGCCTGGAGGACCGGACCCTGGTGGGCGCAATCGAGGAGATTTTTGGGCCCATTTCCAACCCGCTGTATGCGTTGCGGTATGGCGGCCAGGGCCAAATGCCGGAGGGGATCAAGGGGGGCGCAAATGTGTGCTCGGTGGGGCGCCTGTCCACCTTTGTGCTTCCAGATGCCATGCAAGACAAGGTATGTGGGAGGGGCGGTACTTGTTTAGGGTTGAGGGCATGCGCATCAACAGCATCCTCAACGGATGGTCCCTGAACCCTAATCCTTAAACCCATTGTGGCATCAACAGCACAGCATCGGCCTGTGAGTGGTATGTCTATCTCACAAGGATCATGCCACTGGTGAAATGTTAGGGGACCAATCATTGGTTGCATGCAGTAATAATGATACTGCACGTTGTCTACATCCTGTGTACCCTACACGAGTATGTTCCCCCCTTGAAGTGCACCTTATCCCCTGGATAAGGTCCTGGCCAGTGTGTAAAAGTGCTGACCCACGCACCCCTGGGTGTGCAGGGCTATGATGTTGTGAAGGAGGAAGAGGGTTCAGACCCCGAGGCATTTGAGTTCTCCGACGATGAGAAAGAGGCTGCCTTCCTGCGCCAGTACACCACCAAGCGCAAGCCCGGGGCAGAGGAGGGGAGCGCCAGCAGGGGGGGCGGCGCCAAATCACGCAGGGGAGCCGGCAGGGGTGCAGGGGGGAGGAAAGGGAACCAAAATCAGCCAGCACCGGGGAGATCACAGCTGGAAGCCTATGCCACTGCTGGCCAGATGACGTCACTGCAGCTAGCATCGAACACCGCTGGGCCCTCATCAGCATACAGGCCCCTGCAGTACCGACCACAGCAGCCCCCACGGCCCGTGCAGCATCCATACCCCCCTCCTGGGGGCTACGCACCCCCACCCCACCCCTACTCGTCCCAGCCACACATGCAGTATGGGGGGTACCAGCACCCTGCCGCACACTACCAGTACCCTCAGCAGTACCCTCAGCAAAACCCTAACGTGGCCAGGCCGCCCGGCGGGGGCGGGGTGATGCATGCCGCGTACCAGCGCCCCCCACCGGGCGGCCCGCGAGGGCCCATGCCCCCCGGCGGCCCGCCACCACAGTATGGTTCTGGTCCTGGCCAGCAACAAGCTCCTCGTGGCAGGGGTGGGTATTATGGTTGATTGGTGTGGGGAGGTGAGACCTTGGCGTGCAGGCGTCAATGGTGCTGGTAGCAACTGGAATGGTGGGTGACACTGTACCCAGGCATGTGTGTGTTGTGCCAGCAGCTATCGGAGAGTGTTACTGAGTGATCTGTGGTGTCATTAAGGCACTATCATAGTGCTTACAGTGTGTTTTCAAAGAGTTGGAATAGCCACATAGTGGTCTAGCAATGCGCATTCAGCGAGAAAGAACTGCACATAGACTGATAATTACGTGATTAGCCTCTACTGTCAGATACTTATATAAGTAATGAATTTCTCACTGACAGTTTGGTTGACGAATCCTAATTCAATTTAAAATCTCCGAGCCCGTATTACTGATTATAATGACCGCATGTTACCATGGAGCATCTGCGGCAGAATCCAACATCCTGCTGGGCCGTATGCATGGCCTCCAGGTGTGCAGTCGAACCCACTGAAAAGCTGCTAAGAAAAAGAAAAGGTGGGCAAGCGCCGCCCACCCCCACGTTGCATCCAAGACATACACATGCTGCAGCCATGAGCGCCTTGAAGTGATCATGTACCCATCATAATGCCAGTACCATGGCCTGGATGTTCACGTGCGGAGCCGGCATGAGTGCCTGTTGCTGCCATACTATGGGCCTTGCCCAGGCTCAGCGGCCACCCACCCCCAGCCCCAGTCCCTTCATCGCGGTGCTCAGCAGGCCCCCCACGTCCCACTCCCCTGGCACATCGCCACCACATGGGCGCACATCCAGAAGCACAGCAGGGGATGTGGCCACATCATCCTGCCCAGTGCCCACCCCTGAAGGCGTCAAATTTGCGTCCCCTTCACCCTCCTCTGACGCAGTGGCTGTGCCTGAAACTGTCTCCTGGGGGGCATCCCCTTGCCCCAGGCTGAATGGGGTGGCAAGGGGCAGGTCCCATGCGCGGCCAGTCAAACTGGGCGAGGGTGAAACGCCTGGGGAGGGCATAAAGCCCAATCCCCACCCCAGCCTGGTAATCCTCTCCCCATTTTTCCCCCCTGACAGCGCTGTAGGGTTGCCTTGCTGGGGAGTGAACTGCAGTGCGCGGGTGACCGTCTCGGGGCAGTCCAGCAGATCTCGGTTGTCAGCATCCCATAGCGCTGAGCTGGCGCCCAAGCCCAGCTGACAGGTGTACAGCTGCTCTGGCGGTGTGTCCTCGTCAGCCTCCCTGTGTACCTCTGGGGTAGGTGCTGCCTCTGCATCAGCCGCTACTGCTCCAGAGTTGGACGACGGGTGTGGCACACCAGAAGTAGGGTCCAGGTTGACCAGTGCTGACTTCAGCTGGGTGGACATGCCAGCAAAGAAGTCCATGTCAGCATCCAGGTGGCAGGGGCTGAAGCCTATGCTCTGGGAGACTGACATGGGGCACGATGAGCTGGGCGGCTTGCGCCAGGTGGCACCCACAGTGCCACAGCTCATGGGCGTGAGGTTGGTTTGGTCTGTCAGCGGCGTGCAGGCCATGGGGCTCTCTGATGGTGAAGGGGATGATTCGGCGGTGGTGGGCTTGGCGGTTGGGGAAGGCTTGGGGATGCAGACTTGCTGACAGTGGGTACAGGTGAGGGCATCGGTGATGGGGTGCTGAGTCCACGTGTGCCTGCCATCGGAGGCAAGGCTGCAGACAAAGCTGAGCCGGCCGTTCATGCCCTGCAAGTGGTTGAAGTTTAGCACATTTACTGCTGCTGTGGAAGCCCAATAGTTTCACTGTTGCAGTAAAAATAACAGCTGGTTATGTGCGCACTGTTTCCACGCAATTTGAGCTACATGACTTGATTGGAACAAAGAGCGAACAAGTGGGGTCACCACTACTCACCCGTACAGCTTCAGAGGATGCGTGGGGAGCATTCAAGTGCAGAGTGCTGGAGTAACTGATGGGGCCTGCCCTCTTGGCCTTCACCATCTTGATCTATGAACCAGTGGCCAGCACCGGTACAAAAGGCAGCTGTGAAGCTACTACCAGCGGAGGTACCTGATGGTGCCTGTTGCAAAGTGCACTATCTGTGCAAGAGGAAAGAAGTGGTGAGACTAGGGAACAGTCTTGCAAAGCCAAACCGAGGGAAGAGTTACTAGGCACCTATGATATGTGTGGCACCTAATGATATGTGCTGTTACTGTCTGAACCTCCATGGCCCAAGCTGAAGGCAAGTATGCAATAAAACAAATATATATCGGTTCTCATCAACGTAGAGCCATCAGCGACAAAGATAAGCCAAGTAAACAGCTGTGGTGAACCAGTTGGTTGAACGGTTAAACCACGTCAAGGGTAACGGTTTGCAGGAGGGAATGCAGCAAGAGCTCGGGCTACGGTTACGAGATCGAACTGAAGGAAGTTGGGACGCTCGGTGTGCGGCCTGCAAAAAGGGCAGGGCAGGGCCATTTTGCGCAACAGTTATGACTCACCTCACAATGGCTTATGGCATTCGCATGACGTTGTCCACCCTTCTGATACTCGCTTGACAGCCTGGTGTTTTGCACGGCTAGGGAAAGGTAGAAGTGTTTGTGCAAAGAAGGCAAAGAAGGCAAAGAAGTTAGGCCTAACTGCTTTTGTGGCAGTACTCTGACAAATCCGCTGATGCTCACGACACCCCTGCGAAAACCCTAATCTGGGAACCCTTGATGTGCACACTGTGGCCACCTTGCTGTTAGCCCTTGATTGCCAATCAAGGGCCTTGATGTTAACAGATTGTAATACTCAGTTCAAGGCCGGTATAAAGAGTATTGCTTTGATCAGTTGCTGCTTTCCGAATGGCGTTGTGAGTTTTTCCTGGTTTGCTGCTTTCCAATGTGACACCACACACACCGTGCAGATGGTTTGCAGGCCAGCAAGTTACAGGGCCTTGTTCTCTTCGTACCTTCACCAACAGTGATCTCACTAGGTGAAGCACAAGTTGATGGGGCAATGAATGCTACCTGTGAGTGACCCAGGGTCTACTTTCATGACAAATTTGGCACAACAATAAATCCAGTTGTGTGCACAGCCAAGCAGTTGGCAAAGCTTCCATTATGTTCACCCTATAACAGGGTACAGACTTGAATATCCTTGTGGCAGACAACCACACCACAGCCTTAGGCACATCAGACAAATGCTGTAGACCTTATCAAAAGCATTGACCTAATTGTAAAGTCCCCAAGTGGGCATCCAACAAAGTAGTAAATTGGTTGTAGCAAAACACCACAAGCCCCTTCAAAGGCGGTGCACTGGCAGGGCGACGTCGTCCCCGCAAGCGATAAAACACTGATACTGGTGCCTACCACTGCTCGATGAGGGCATGGCACCTACTGTGGCAGCTGCATGTTCCACACAATGACTGTGAAAAGATAAAAGCCAAACTGTTTCCATGCCACTTTTGAGCCCAGTACTGCATGACTGGGTAATACGTAGACTGTGCAGCAACACCGTGTAAAGCGCCACAAGGCCCTTTGCCATGAAGGCCAGGCTAATGGTACAAAAGCAAAATAGTTCACGGTACGCACTGGCCGGCCCTGCGCGCAGTACAACAAGTATGGTACAAGACATTCCCTTCCCGTAATGCATCCGCATCAGTAACCCCCCACCCTATACAAGGGCAGCATGGGGATGATCTCAAAAGGTGGGTTGGGTTTCTTCCCACTACAGCCTACGTATTGTACAACTTTGCACAGCCAGTCCTGCTCATCAGGCGACTGGAAGAAAAAATATGAGAGTGGGTTGCAGTGTATCTGGAAGCAAGCATGCCACTGCACGCCAGCAAACCCCCAGTCGGCACCACACCCTGTGTATGCATGGTGTGGCTAAATCTGACCCTGCACACATCACCCGTACGCCACATGCACTGGATAAGGGACAGACACATACCCCTTGCCAGCAACCCCTCCCGTACCACTGAACCCAGAAGGCTTTTCATCAACTCCGTTGACCAAGGACACCATGTAACCATCCACTGCGCTCCAAGTGCGGAGCCCAGGGCATGGCGTCCAGAGAAGCTCGTTTAGGGTTTAGGGTCCGTGAAACCCTGAACCATTCAGGATCCAGAGTCCACCCCTCAGCGGCACAGGAGCGTAGCAAGTAGCGAGTCGAGCTCCAGGTCATCGTGCGTGAAGTTCCCCCCTTGCCCCTCCCCGGTGATGGCCACTGCTGCCAGCAGCGCAGCCTCGGGCGGTCCCTGGGACTGGCGCATGTGGTCCTCCTGGTACCACACCTCGGGGATGCCCATGTGGTGGCTGCCGCCAGCGCTGGGCATCAGACCCTGCAGTGGGGTAGTCATAAGCGATTGGAACATAATCGGTTGAGGGCTTTAAGGAAACCTGGGCAAACTCAGACCACACAGAGCGCGGGCAGCGCCGCATCCCACACGCACATGCCTTTGTTTCTGCACACCATAAATCTGCACACGTACCTCGCAAACAACCCAGGAGTACAAACATGGTGGTGGTTGCACAGGAGTGGTCCTACACGCAAACCCGATGAGGGCCTGTACTTACCCCCCCACCTGCAGCGACTCCTCCCAACACCCTAAACCCTAACCCGGAAACCGCACCCACCGGTAGCGACTGCGCCTCCTGCTTGCCGCCCCACCCATGCTGCGACTGGTTCACCATCCCCGCGCCGCCATGCTGGCCATACTCCCCTGGCCGGAACCCCCCGCCGCCCCCACCACCCCCCTGCTGCTGGTGGTGCATGCCGTGCATGGCCGCGGCAAATAGGGAGGGCCCGGAGGTGGGCGAGGGGAAGCCGAATGAGGCCGCCACTGGCGTGCTCCCCTGGCTGCTCCAGGTGGGGTTCCAGGAGTTGATTGCTGCGCTAATGGCTGCCGCGCTGTCGCCGGAGCTGGACCAGGAGCCAGCCCCGTCAAAGGGGTGCGCAAAGTCGTGGGAGTCTCTGCAAGATAATTATATTAAAAAAAAACTTTCAGGTTTTTTATGTTACATCCCTGGGGGAGGGGCGCAGGGGTGTGAGGGTGTGACAAGGGTGGCTGCCATGCGGTGTGGTGAGGGGGGGTAGGTATAGTGTGGCATAAAGACAGTGTTTGCTTGCCTACAAACTGCACACCAAATTCCACTACATCAATTGGCCAACCCATTGGGGCTGGTTCCCTTGCTATGGCGCTTCCACGACCAAAGTGATCAGCCTATCATTTGCAATGCTCTGTGCGCACCTGCCATGACCCCCCTGCCCCATGCCGGGGGCCAGCATATGGTGGTACGCCTCCTGGAGGTGGGGGTGGTGCTGGTGGTGCTGGTGCTGGTGGGGGGGCGGGTGGGGGGGCATATCCAGTGGGGAGCAGTGGGCCAGGTGTGGGTGGGGACTGGCCAGGCTGCAGGCAGGGGATGATGCAAGTAAAAACAAAAGGGGGGGGGATCAAGAAAACAGGGGTCATGTTGGGTGCCGCGTTGACCCTAGTATAGATCATGGTGTGGATCAGTGCAGCACAAGGGCTTATGTGTGTAGGCGTAGGGCATGCCACCAGCCATGCATCATTGGTTTTGTAGGGTTCACATCACGCCACCACCCTATTTCTTGATCGCTTTCTTTAGGTGTCCAAGAAACCCTGGTGGGGATGCCGGGAGGGATCCCATGTAGCACACAGACACTCTGTGTAGGGATTAGGGTGCAGCACCAACCACTCATCGTGCGTTTTAAAGGTTTAAATCGCGGCACCATCCACGCCACATACCTGCCAGCTGGCGTGCTGCCCATGGGCGAGAAGGGCACCGCCCCCTGCTCCTCCACCCACCCCACCTTCACCTGCGGCAGCAGCGCGCCGGGATGCTGCGCCATCCCCGCGTCGCTGCTGAAAAAGCTGCTGTTGTTGTCGGCGGCGTGTGTCTGCTGCTGCTGCTGGGGCACGGCCCGCGGGTCGGGTGAGGGCATGCACTGGTCCATGATAAGGGTGGTGGCTGCCTCGACATCCCCCTGGCAGTCAATCACCACGCGCTCCACACAGCCTGGACCAGGGAGACATGTTTAGGGTTTTAGGGGGGTGAGCGCACCCTAGGCAAGGGTTCCCCCAGGATGGTGCACTTGCAGGGCAGAAGGAACACAGCAACCAATCATCCACATGCACACAGACCCACTCGCACATGCATAAACATCCACCATCCACCGGCAATGCACAGCACACAACGCATCATGCCATGCCCCATAACCCTCAACTCAAACCCTAAACCCTTACTCGTACCCGGCGGCAGGCCCAGCATGGCCTGCACCTCCTGCACAACGTATCACACCGCCCCCAAAGCCCTAAATTAAAACCCTAAACCCGTACCTGGCGGCAGGCCCAGCGTGGCCTGCACCTCCTGCATGCGCACCACCTCAGCACCCACGTCGAATGCGGAGGGGGCTGGGGAGGGGAGGAGGGGGGCGCCACCACCGCCCTGCCTCTCAAGCTCCAGCAGCCACTCCACAGCCGCCTCAAGGTTGGCGCCATGGCGGTGGACTGAAGGGGGGGCAGGGGGAAGGGTGACACGTTAGCATCGACAGGGGAGGGGCAGATGGGAAATCCGATGTATCACAAACCCAATAGGGAAAGAGTTGTTGATACAGACATTCGAGCAGGTATTGACAGATATGTCACAACGAAACGGGTCATGTTTGGGGCTCAGCAGAGTACCCACCCCACCCCACTTGCAATATGCCACAGTGACCCTGCTGTGGGCCCAGCTGGAACCCCAGCTGCTGGTTCCATTTCAATTTGCTGCAATCCCCTCAGCACCCCCTATCCTACACCACCACCCCCACCCCCATCCCCCCACCTGCCGCCCCACAGCGCCACTCCTGGAAGCCCAGCCCCTGCAGCTGCTCCACCATTGCCTGCGCCTTGTGCGCCACCATCAGCTGCAGGCACAGGCTGAAGGCATCCTGGTCGGGGGAGGAGGAGGGGGAGGAGGCGGGCGGGGGGGCGGAGTGGGGGGCCTCAAAACTGAGCACCTCTGCAGGAGAGGGCGGGAGGGGGCGTTTAAGGGAGGGGATGAGCAGGACATGGGATGAGCGGGTGCAAGGGAACTTACGTGAAAGCAAGGTATGGATCCACGCTGTGGAAGTGGCATGCCAGCACGGCGCAATTAATGCACGCCGCACTGCCAGCGCAGTGGTTGCACAACACCTGCCAAAGCAATGTGCAGGAAGGCCCAGCCCCAGCACTGCCTAGGGTTGTTAGGGTCAGCGCGCACCACTGTGCACAGCCGCAGGCGCAGCCACCGACTGCTTTGGTGCATCCGCCACATGCCCGGGCTGCTGATGCTGCTGCCCCGTCTGCGGCGCCGCGGGGGGGTCCTCCTTGCGCCTGTCGGCCGCGAGCGCCGCCTTGCGCTGCGCGCGCGTCAGGCGCGGCTCCGCCGACAAACCCTTAGGGTTTTGCTCCACTGAAAACCCTTCGGGGTTGAGCTCCGAGGCGCTGTCCAGCACCTGGGTGGTGTGCGAGGCGCGCTGGGCGCCCTTCGAGGCGGCGGGGTCCTTCCCCCGTGGGGCCTGTTTGGAGGGCGAGCAGGCGACTGGGATGGGGATGGCGCGCACCGTGGGCTTAGCTGCACCCGCCGCCACCACAGCGCCGCTCTTCTGGGCCCAGGCGCCTTGTACAGGTTTTTCTGATACGCCTCCCTTGAGGGGGCTCCCGGCGGGCTTGGCGGGCTGCGGCGGCGGGAAGTCGGCCGCCGACGAGATGCGCGGCGGGGGCGGCTTGGGCGTCGCGGCGGGGCGGGCGCCCCACGCGTTGCTCCCCCCCTCCTTCCCCACTCCGTTACCCCCCTTGCCCGCCTTTGCGGCTTCATGCTCGGCGAGGGTGCGGGGTTCCTTGCCCTGCTTGGATGCAGCTGGCGCTGCTGCCTTTTTAGGCGCGGGGGCTGCGGGGGCCTCTAGCCCTAGCTCCCTTCGCGCTGCAGCTGCGGCTGCTGCCAGCTGGGTGTGTGTGGCGCGTGGCGAGGCTGCCTTGGCTGCTGCGCTGGCGGCCGGCTTGGCGGGGGAGCGGGTGGTGGTGTCAGACCTGCAAGGGGGGTGCGGCACAAGAACGTTGAAAACAGGGGAGGAACAGTTGATGTTAAGCGCCCAGCGTGCACCACAGCGCCACAATTTTTTGCAAGTGTAAACCCCACCCCACAGTCTAAGCAGTCCAGCAACCCCTGGGCAAGCCTAGCTGGGCCTCACCTGAGGTTGGCGCGGGAGTTGTCTTTCTCCTTGTCAGCCTTCCTCCCCTCTTCCTTCTTGTCTTTACTCTTCCTGGGCGCCTCCTCCTTGGCCTTGGGGGAGGTGCACTTGCGCGAGGCGGCAGGCAGCGTGGAGGGCTGCGGCAGCGGGATGGCCTGCGCAAAACAACAGATCAGATCAGTACCCCCTCACCAGTGCAACATGTGCAACATCCTCGCTCGTGCACTCTGCTAGCAGCTGTGCTCAGCCGCTGGCATGTCAGCATGTCAAGTGAGTTGGGCGATCTTGACCGCAAAGCGGCGTGAGTACGTATTAAGCAAGCGCAAGTACGGCGGGCACAGCTTGTACAATAGCACACGAACCCTCCAAGAGGGTAAATACCCCCGCCACCCACCTGCCGCTTGGCCTTGCTCTCCTCGTTGCGCACGTGGATGGGGTGGGACTTGTCCACCTGTATGACACAGATATGGCCGCTTACCACTCCAGCCACTGTGTGCTTCTTGCAGCAGGATGTGTGCACTGGTGTTCTGATAGGGCAGCGCATGTGGACTGTGTGAGTGGGTGGGTGTGATGGGTGGGTGGCTTGCGGGTAGGGGTGTGGGTGGGTGGGTGAACTGTGGGTGACTGTGCGTATTTGGATGGGTTGCGTAGGTGGGTTGTGGGTAAGGGGGTGGATGGATGTGGGTGGGAGAATTGTGGATGGGTGGGTG
The DNA here is from genome assembly GCA_032358255.1 of Heterotrichella gracilis. Taxonomy (NCBI): domain Eukaryota; class Xanthophyceae; order Tribonematales; family Xanthonemataceae; genus Heterotrichella; species Heterotrichella gracilis. Next base: position 125,707 of record JAULBX010027385.1, read on the forward strand.
GATTGAGGGTGTGGCACCGTGTAGGTGGGTGTACAACCTACCCTTCCAGGGCACGCCTCTTGGAAGCGGGTGCCCTTGCCACACCCTCTAGGGCACTTGAACCCTGTCTTGCGGTTCCTGCATACCACACAGGCAATCAACACAGCTGCACCTACTTTGTGTGCTCGTATTGAGTTGAGCAGCACAACCACTGGGGCACAGGGGCTTGCATTCTAAGCTGGAACCCCCTGGTGGGGTGTGTGGGTTGCTAGGGTGAGGGGTGTTGTCGTACTTTTCTAGCCTGATGCTCTTCAGGTACTTCTCTAGGCAGGTTTGGTGGTACACCGATGCCTCTGGGGGGCAGGTGGCGTAGGTGCAGTCAAGGGCGTTGAGCTCCTCGGTCATGGCATCGCACCCACACCCACACAGGTCGCACACGCCAGACACCTTGTGCAGGCCGTCGATCCCCACGGCATCTGCCATCGCGGAGGCCTCTGCGGCACGGGAGCATGGGCGATGTGAGTGCAGGTCGAGACGGTGGTGCTGTGACGATGGTGTGGGGTCTGTGCATTGTCAGAAGTATGCGTCGTGTACATGCCCTTTGTTTACAGGCGGACATACACAAGCCCAGGGTGGAACAGGAGCGGCGTGACTAGAACGCGGTGTGGCGTCAGGTGCTGTGACAGAGAAGGAACGCAGGTGCCCCTCGCTATTGTTCCCACGGTGTCGTGCTACATTGCCCCCGCTTGGTGTGGGTCAATTGCACAAGCCTAATCGCCCAAGTGCCAACCGACCCACGGGTACGGAGGGCACCAACAAGTGGAAGCAAAGCGGCACTCGAACGCAGCAACGTATAGACGCTATTACAGTGCAATACTGTACCATGAAACAGAGGCACGCTCTCGCTGTTGCAGCACTCGGGTTACCCAAGACCCATGCCGGGTGCCACGCGGATAACTCTCTTCATGATCTCTACTTCTATAGCAACACAGAGAGGGCCCGAAACGCTCTCCACCCCACGGCACAGCCAACTGTACTAGCCAGAACGTGACCTGCTACGCTGACTACCCTCGAGCTGCACAACACGTGCAAAGTGTTGCTCTTCCAGAAGCATGCAGGGTAACCCAGGTGACGCAAGATATCGGGCATTGACACCACCCAGCAAGATGGGCTTGTCAACAACGAGAAAGGGAACGTGCTACCGTACAACACATCACCACTTTACAGCTGTCGAACCACTTTCCGTACGAACGAAAGCAAAAGAAAGCTGAGTGGGTTGCTCTTGGGAAGTGGCCATGGCGTGTGCATGCCACCTTCGCTCACGATGAAAGTCACGACTCCTACCCAACACGGCCTCCTACCCCACACGACACCATCATCGCTTACAGATCACTGTTGGGCTGGTAGGTTCCAGCCTTGACAGCGTACCTGCGTTGAATCTTGCGTGGGCTTGTCACCAGGCTCGTTGTTGGGACATGGTCAGATGACCCGTCGCAGTTGCAATGTGCACAGGTATACGGTGTCCGCCAGTCGTAGGAAGTTGTTTGAAGGCGTTCCTGAAAGCTGCTATCTGCCTATCGCTCCCTAAAGTAGTCTGCCGAAAGTTCACCTGGGCTTCCGACACCCTTTCTGACCGGCGGGCCGCTGCTTATGCCGCTTGCCGCCAAGGCGGGACTGCCTGAGAAGATGCATGCTTTTTCACGCCTATTAGCCTTTTAGCCACTCCGTTCCTTGATCACTCTCCCCTCGCCCTTTCGCAACGTTCCTGGTGTTCACTGTGTTGCTCCTCCTTGACCATTTTGCCTGCCCTACCTATTATAGCCCACATCACCCTTGATTGCGGCTCAAACCAGTGTGCAAAACCTCCTTTGCTTTCGCGTTCTGTACTGTTCCTGCAGTGGCAGCTGTCAAACCTTTTGCCTAGTTGCGTGGTTTTACAAGCAGCTAGCCAAAATGCCGCCCAAAGTCAAGCGGATTATGACCCAGCCCATCGTAAGTGCACCTCGACCCACGATTCCTTGCCATGGACTGTGACCATGCGTCCCACCCTAACGCTTCCCTCTGCCTTGCAGAACCTTATCTTTCGGTTCCTACAGAGCCGACAGAAGGTGCAGCTATGGCTGTTTGAACAGTCAGACCTCAGAATAGAAGGGCGTATCATTGTGAGTACGAGCATGCATGCATATACAACATGGCGTTGTAGCTGGCGTGTTGGTGCACTAGGCCAAGTTGCAAGGTAGCACCTGCAGGTTTTGCTGCTTGATGCATATGCATGCATAAACATATGCATGATGATGACCCATAATCCTTGCAATACAGGGGTTCGATGAGTACATGAACTTGGTTCTGGATGAGGCTGAGGAGGTCTCGATAAAGAGGAAGACAAGGAAACCACTGGGTAAGCTGCACTGCCAGTTTGTTGTGCATCTGCGGAAACCACTTGTGCAGAAAAGGACTGTACCCAACAAACCATCTTGACGTCTTTGCAGGGAGAATTTTGATCAAGGGCGACAACATCACGCTAATGCAGGGAACGTAAGTTGCTACATAGTGGCGCATTTTTCAGTGGTTCCTTCCTTTCAGTGTAATGCTGTGAACCCCCGCACATGGTGTTGACACCACCCTTGTGTGTCTGTTGCAGTGGAAAGTGAGAACACTTGTGGCATCCTTGCTGGGGATCATCCTTGCTGGGGATTTTCCACCCGGCTCAGATATGGAGTCTGGTACCAGTAAGGTATATATACATCAAGCAGTGCTACTCTGCTGCAGCACCAAGACGTCCAAAAAAGGGGGACGCTTGCACAACCACTTGCGGACTGGGCTCAGACATGCCGCTTGTTGGCCGCTTTTGGCACCGTTGCATCAATACAGCACACGCTATATTTATGCATACGTGCATGGATGCCGAATTGGTGGTTGTTTGTGCAGTTTGCAATTGTGAACAATGTAAGTGTTTGTCAAGGCCAGGGAGCGTGAATATATGCTGCTTCCGCAACACCACCCACATCATTGCCCACCAGATGTTCTGTAAATTTATTCTGTTTTGACACACATGCAAGGCTGCAACCGGCTGCAACTGCTCGGTGCAGAAAACGCAATTCCTACAAGGTGCTCAATGGGGGTGCTCACCAGGACAAGTGCCTGAAATGATTATGTTTTATAGTCACCAGCCCCGCGACCAGTGGCACACAGTTTCTTGCATTCAAATGCACTTCAGGCGCCCAAGAGATGCGCTGTGCTGCTCCAATTGCACGCTGATGCACTGCAATATGTGATTAAAGGGGAAAGTGCTGCAATTTTGGTTGGGCATCCGCTGTCATCCCTGGCCAATGGCATTGCCGCAATTAAACTGGGCCAGTTTAATGGCTGCAGCATTGGCAGTCTCGTGATATCAGCCAAGCCCATTCAAAACAGGGCAAACAGATCACTGCCTACCGGCTGGCGCTGCTCCCGGGCTGCCAGGCTGCACCCCACCCTGCTGAGGCCCTGTCACAGTTGCCCTGGGAAAGAGCACTGCATCAATGGTTTCAACAGCGCCCTGCACAGACAGCGGTAGCTCTGTGAGGTGTGCATAGCTGATACCAATAGACCCTCAGGGTAATACATATGCGGCGCAATATGATATGCCACATGCATGCCACAGTGTGGGCGTTCCAGCAGCTGCATCTGCACCCGACCCAGGGCTGCAGTGTCCCAGACCTCCAACATGACCCCTCAATTGATTGCTGTTGCTCAGACAGTGTCAATGTGCATGTGGCTGTCAACAACTGGCTTACCACCCGTCCATTGCCTATTCCATGGTTTGAAACCGCAAACTGCCAACCTCTTATGCACCAGGGCGCCTTCCTTCTACAATGATCAATCGCGTGGGTGCAGCTAAATGCAGGCATGACACTTATTGATAAATGCGTGAATCACTGACAACCATGCGCCATCCCCAGCCAGTAGACTAAGTCTGCAAGACATAAATCCCCGTTCAGCCATCATGCTGCGCATGTCGTTACCTGGCATGTGCGTGTGTCAATGTGTGTGACGTATGCCTGGTTCACAGGACCCGCCACCATGCGCACATCCCCGCTACCACCAGTGGGCTGCATCAGCTGCAGGGTTAGCCTGTTACCCTGCAACCACATACCATGTGGGTGCCACGTTGACTCGTGTATTACCCAGGACAATACATGTGGTACCAGGAGTTTCAGATGCATGCACAATGCCTAGCTTTGCAAAGCACCTTCTGTGGTGATCATCGTTATAGTATATGCTCACATTCTGTACTACACTGTCTCCTATTATGTTCACATTTTGTCACCTGCACTACCCTTGCGCTGGTGACCAGCTGCGTCCCAGGCGCCACCGCAGACAGCGACGCCAGCGCCCCGCGCACGGAATGGAATGCCACCAGCGCAGCAAGCGCCTGGGCATCCCCATCTAGGGCTGCTAGGGTATCGGCAGAGAGGGAGGATCTGAAGGAGGCCATGGCGGCGTTGTCAGGGGCAAAAAGCGTGATGGGGAGGTCGGGGTTGCTGAAAGCTTCCTTCGGGGGGTGAGGGGGCTGGTGGGTAATGCGGATGGCTTTTGGAGCGGGTGTATTTTGCGCAGTGCAATAACCTGTCTCCCACATGTGTGATTTTTCAGTGCCTGCTGACCACATGTGGATGCGCATGCCCCTTTACATGTATACAATTGGTGCTATAATGATCTTTGGGCTGGCCGCACCCCACATGATGCACGCATGGTCATCCACACCCTAACTAGGGTTTGTGCCCCCTACCGTGAGCCCCGCCGCCACCACCAGGCTGGTGAATGAAGCCAGGTCAGGACGACTGCGCAGTACCCGCATGACGCTGGTACAGTTGACAAAGCGAGCCTGCCGGGCGGCGGCAGCTCGCCAAGCAACTTCCAACAGGGAAGGGATGTGTTCAACCACCAAGGGAGTCAGCATCACAGGTCCAGACTCGGCTTTTAAGCCTCCGCTGCCTTGGGGATGCATGGCTTGGTCGCCAGGGATTGCAAATATTGCGCTGGTAGGACTTTCACCAATGGCGATGTTTGCATTAAAGGAGGGGCGATTCTTGGGGGATGTTGCGCTGCTGGGCTGGGATTGCACGCCGAGGGTGGCTGTTGTGTTGATGCTGACGGGGGGCACCAGCACAGCGTTGATGATGTGCAGGATGGAGCCACATGTATGGATGGCAATGTCAGGGGTGGTGATGGTGGCATTGCCGCCGGTGCCCGTCAATGTGAGGGTACCCTGCACCCAAGCAGGGAACACGTAAGGTGTGCGCAAAGGGCTGAGATGCACAGACAACGCGTGTTCCATTGTCTGTGTGTGGGTCATGTTGCAGCACAGCAAATGCACACCCTGCCACCAGGTGCCGTGCCATGCAATCAATTGCCCTTGACCCCCTGTCAGTGGTTCAGCTACAGGTATGACCACATGCTCTGCGTTGTGCACACAGCACATGCGCCACTGGCCAGGTGAGCCATGGTGGGTGCGCACGCAAGTCCATGTGTACTACATGCATGGCCCTGCCGCCACGTAGATGCCCTGCTTGGATTTTGAGGGCACCGTTCCATCATGCAAGATGCGCAAGTGCAAGTGTGGAGGTTCCATCATGGAACGGTGCCCTCAAAATCCAAGCAGGGCGTCCACGTGGCGGCAGGGCCATGCATGCATGTTGCCAGGTGCACCCACCTGCGCATCTGTCACCACGCGAAGCACCTGGCCAGGCAACAGCACCCCGACCTCCCCTGTGTGCGCGATCTCCCTTGTATCATGCACCCCCTAGGCAATGTGGTACAGCAGCGCTGACAGCAAGAAATCATCAGCCAGGGTGGCATCGATTTGTGCCCCTCCATGGGAAATGTAGTCAGATAGGAGGGCTGTTAGGTCCTCCACCGCAGAATTGGGGGGCGCAAAGAGGGTGACATTTGGCGCTTTCCCCTGGGCCATTTGGCGCACTGTCAGTGGCATACCCAGCATGGTCCTCCCTGGGACCAGGCGCAGGCGCTGCTGCCTGCGCAAGGGCATCATAGGCAGCAAGGCTAGGAGCTGGGTGCAGATACTGTGACATGTCGCCTCTCATGGGAGTCAGAGAATAGAACGGGCATGTTGGGAGGCATGGCGGTCGCGGGTGGCTGTGCATGTGGCGGGGGTGCAGCCAAGTGGTCTGCTGGCTGGTGTGCCACGTATGACGTGTGATCGGTGGGCGCGAGAGAGGGTGGCATTGCAATCTGAGCTGGCGCTGCTGCCATGTGATCAGCAATGGCTGGAGGGAACGCTTGAGGCGGGGCCAAGGGCATGGCAGCAGAGAGCACTTGAGTGGGTTCCAACCCAGTAGGAGTTGGTGCCAAGTCAGCAGCAGGTGCCAGCGTGGTTGCCACATCAAGTGCATCTGATGCTACATCTGGTGCTGGATGTGGTGCCATGTCAGCAGCTGGCGATGGAATAAGTGGCACATCAGGTACGTTTGGCACTGGTGCTGCATCTGGTGCTAGAAATGGCGCCATGTCAGCAGCTGGCGCTGGAGTGGGCACCACAGCATCAGCCAACAGCGCAGAAGGTGTGGGGGCTGAGGTGAGCGTACCTGCCGATACCCAAATTACCCCGTCAGGCGCTGGGACAGGCGCACCCTCCTGTGCTAGGGATGGGGCCAGCGCGCGACCAGGCTGGGTTGGCAGGCTGCGTAGGCATGTGGCGCCTACTGGTGACGTGGCATCAGCTGGGCAGCTGGAGATGGCTGGGGCAGGGGCTGGTGGTGGGGTGGTGGTAGGCAAGGGGGGAGACTGCATGGAGGGGGCTGGGGATGATGTTGGCTGATGAGCGGATGGTGGATGGCGGGTGTCCGGATCAGTGGCTGTGTGGTATGCGGCTGCTGCTGCAGGGCCCGGTGCAGGACCCTGTGGTAGGCTCGAGACGGAAGGACCAAATCCAATCAAAGCATCGGTTGTCAACTGCTGAGACGCTGGTGTTGGCCCTGGTGCAGGCCCTGGTGCATGGTGGGCCATGTGGTCTGCGGGTGCTGATGCAGGGCCTGGTACAGGGCCCTGCGGTTGGCACAAGGCTGGATCTGTAAGACTCAATGTAGTCAAAGCATGTGCTGTCACTCTCTGATACGCTGGTGTTGGTGCTGGAGCAGGGCCTGGTGCGGGGCCCTGTACTTGGCTCAAGACTGGATCTGTGAGAGCAAATCCCATGTGGGCATCAGTTGTCACCCGCTGAGGTGCTAGTGCCAGTGCTAGTGCTGGTGCTGGTGCCGGTGCTGGCGCTGGATCTGTTGCTGTGTCTGTTGCTGGCACCAATGGCGGCTCACTGAGGGGGGGCTCAAAGGGGTTGGTTGGAGGTAGCGACATTGGGGGTGGTGACGACAGTGGTGGTGATGACTGTGGGACAGGAGGTGTGTAAGGAGGCAATTGAAGCAGCAGTGCTGGCGGCTGTGGCGGTGGTGTCGATGAAGGAGATGGGGAGGGCGGTGGCGGTGGGGGTGGGGGAGGAGGTGGCGGTGGCGGTGGTGGTAGTGGAGATGGGGAGGGTGGTGGTGGAGGTGGCGGCGGTGGTGGAGGAGGTGGGGGTGGGGGCGGTCACCAAAGGGGTGCAAGCCATATGGACATGCATGTCTAGTGTTGTATATACTGCTTCTCCCGGGCCAACTTCGGAGGTGTCAAGGTTTCAGATGATGTAATAGCGTAAGAGCGTGAATAAGCAAGATGTATGGGTACTTCGTGGACATCGAACAGCCCAGCCGTGTTCGTTGTGCTGCCACGTCCTTCCCAGCCTCATCCAGAATGTTGCACTGCCCAGTGACCAGTGATGTGGTTCCCTACCAACAACACGGTTCGCAGCCCATCCCCGTCAACAACAAGGCAGTAGCACCCATTATTTTACCCAACAACCTTCACCTCTCTACGTATTGTGGGTCTGCTACTGTCGAAGCGTGGAAGCGCTTACACGCCAGTTGACAACCAGTCGTGGCACGCCGATGACTCATCACCGTACTCCCAACCATAACTCTTATCTGTGAAATGTATAACTTTGCACTGATGGGTTTTTGCTTGGATGCGTTAGTACGAAGTGGGTTGCTCGATTATTGAGTGTGTGCACAACCCCTTCAATCCCGTGTCGCTTTTGGACGGCGTGGCATGTAGTGGCATGTTCTGACTAAACTGCTTGCGCGCCACACAAGTTGTGACACTCGCTACCATCAAGCGCTGCCATGCCTATATACCTACCGTGGTATTGACCAAATTTGGTCTTCTTTCGTTAAAAGGTCTTGCTTGCATATGCATGCATGTTCTCGATGCATGCATATCGCCACCCACCTGCATCTTGGTCATCTCAAGGCAAGCAGCTGCCAATTTTTCCCTGGACAGATACATGCAGAGGATAATATGTTGCTAACGAGAAGTCTGTGTTAAAGAAACCCTCCGCTAGATACCTAGGCCGGTGTTGGCCTTCGACATCAGCAGTCTTTCAAAGTGTCCTCCGTGCCTGGCGCCCATTTCAATGACCAAACAGCCCTCTAAGCAGCGAGCACCACCCTCTTCGAGCCTTGTCCACAGCACTGTGTGACGGTGGGGAACTCGGGGTTGGGGGTTGGTTGCAGTTCGCCCACTCGGGGAACCGTTGCAGCGGGCAGCAAAGTCACCTCGACCCAGAATGTGTCCCACCTGGGGCCCCGACATTTAGCCCCTGGGCTCAGCCAGTGGCTTTCCCGCTGAAGACAGGAACGCTGGACTAGGAGGGTCATCCAAAATCTCATAAATGTCTTGAATTGAACTGACCCCCAAACACCCGGGTGCGCCCTGCAACCAGCAGGCAAGGACTGGGCTAGTCGCTTGGCAAGACCTGACTTGCGAGACCCGACCTTCTTGCACTCGTATACAACTGCTCGGGCGTAGTTCAGCCGCAAACAGTTGCTGATCACCCGTCCAAACCTGAGGTACGCAGCTGCACAAATAAGCAACTTCTTGCACTAGAGCCTTCAGTACGGTGAGATAAGGTGGAAGCTTCGCATCCGAGCCACCTGGTGCACCTGGAGCAAGTCCGGAGTGGGCCTGATATCCGGAGAGTTTCCTTGCAAGTGCTAGCAGGTAAGGTGCCGTAACCATAATACTGCGCTATGCGCTGGTTGTTACCGCATCGCATACGCAAGCAATAGGGCATGTATGAGCCAGCCTTCTCTCGGCATGGGCACCTGATGCCGCAAGGCACTAGACTTTGGTTGCAACAAATGCACCAGCGTCGAACCAGTTCCCTTAGTTGTGAACGTTTTCAAGTGCTATCCCACGCCCTGCAACGCCAGTGGCCGTTGCTGCACGATTGCCACATCGCCGCTTGTCCTGTGGGAAAGCGCGTTGCAGCAAAGCGTGTTGAATAGAACTGGGTCTAAATATGCGCAAACATGCCACGTTAGCACCTCTGGTACGCTTTGAACCTGCTCACCCAGTGCCTGACCCAGTACCTTTGTCACATGGGCTAACCCAACCCTCCTCACCCAATTGCATGCATGTGACGATGCTGTGTTGGTGACCCAAAGATGGATTTTGAGGCTCCTCTTTCGCTGACTGGGCGCCAACCGTGCAGGCTGCACACTGGCACCGCCATGCAGAATCCCTTCGCTGGCCGGGGCCTGTTCAGCAAGTCCCAGGACAACCCCAAAGACCCTAAGCCCAAAGAGGCCAAGCCCAAGGGCAGCATCTTCAGCAGGCTCAAGAAGTCAGCCCTCGCCGCCAACCCCAACCTGCAAGACTGGTGGAAGCGCCTGGTGAACAGCCGCAAGGTGTACACAGGCACGTCGGACTACCGACCCGTGGTGTCCCCGGCTGAGCGCTATGTGATGGTGGGGGAGAGCCTTGGGGCGGGGGCCCACGGGGAGGTGTTTGCGGCCCTGGACAGCCTGGAGAACAACAGGCCGGTCTGCATGGAGCTGATCACGCTGGACAAGGTCAACAAATATGTCTACTCGGAGGTAATCAACCACAGGTAGGGTGGGCACTCAGCCTTGCACCGCTGCACCTCTTCGCACCTATGGTCCTTGTGCAAAGAGGTGGTGATTATAAGCAATCACCGCCCCCATTGCGGCAATTGTCTCAAGGCACCACCAAGTGCCCAGTGGTTATTCCCCACCTCGCCCTGCTATTGCATTGCATCTGGCCGCGAGCGCTTTCAACCCCCCCTGCTCACCCTGTGCCACCGGCGCAGGCTGTGCTACAACCACCCTCACATCGTTCAGTTCAAGGAGGTGTTCCAGCTGGGTGAGTACATGGTGCTGGTGATGGAGCTGGCAGGGGAGTGCACGCTGCAGCAGCACATGCAGCAGGTGAGCGGCAGGCCTTGTGAACCCTAAACCCTAAACTCTAAACCATGAACCCTAAACGGGTGTAACCCTTATGAGGCTCCATACAACCCCAGGGTTTGGCCTGCATGTATGGCCAGGGTGGGTGGGCCAAAGAGTGGGTGGGCCAAACCCCCAAAAACAAAAGTGAGCGCGCCAAGGGGTTGGTGGCTGTGGAGGCCTGCCTGCACTGGAGCAGGCCAGTGGCACACCACCAGGCACTGGCACGTTGCGGGCACTCTCGGCACAGGAGGAAATTCACATTGAGCAAGGATAGACTTCCACTCGCTGGCATGCTCCCTACTTCCACAGGCTCATCTTGCTATGTAATCCTGCTCATTTGCCCAATCTCTCTCTCTTCCCTCTAGCTAGCTTGCTGACCTTGCCTTTCCACAGGCTGGCCGGCTGAGTGAGGCCGAGGCTCGCTGGCTGTTCCAGCAGCTTGTCCTGGCCGTGGACTACCTGCACCAGCGCAGGATCGTGTGCCGCGACATCAAGGCGGAGAACGTGGTCATCAGCACCAAGCAGCACAAGCGGCCCATGCTGCTGCTGCGCGAGTTTGGCGCCAGCAAGGCGGCCAGCGACGCGGAGGTGGGTGGCTTAGGGTTTAGGGTTTAGGGTTTAGGGTTTGGCGCCAGCAAGGCGGCCAGTGATGCTGAGGTGGGTGACGCCCGGCATGCGCCCAGATGAGCGCTGCTGAGCATGTGTTTGACAGGACACTAGAGAAATGGAGTTGAGGTTGCTGAGGATCAGCTGGTGCGGAGGAAAAGCTAACCGAGTATCAGTCACGGTGGGGTGTCTTGATAAATTTTGGCGTGGGCTGATTTTGTCATGCATGCTGCCCGGGAATGACCTTGGCGTGGTGTTAGGCAGTGCGCAGTGTGTGACTGTGCTCTAAGCAACCAGTCCTGTTAACTGTACCAAAACATGCATGGACAAATAAACAGCGCACCACAGCGCACCCATGTGCTCAGCCTCACCTCCCTGTGCCCTCCCCCCACTCAGGCTGAGCTGATTGTGCAGTCCCTGGTGGGCACAAATTCTAAACACTAGACTATGAACCCTAAAACCCTTAAACCTCACCCTCCCTGTTCCCTCACCGCCTGCAGGCTGAGCTGATGGTGCAGTCCCTGGTAGGCACCGGCCCCTACGTGTCCCCCGATGTGCTCATGGGGCAGCAGGGGTATGACGGCAAGGCGGCCGACATGTGGGCCTGCGGCATCCTGCTGTACCACATGCTCACAGGTGCGGGGCGGTAGCGGGGCACCTGTGTGTTGATGGAATACACAAGCGGATTAAGTTCAGTAGAATGCATGTTCCGTGGCCTGCTTTCATACCGTCGTTCCTGTCCATTCCTCCCCCTGACCCCCTACGCCTGTGCCCCGCAGGTGGCTTCCCCTTTGTCCAGCCCGAGGCGCGCATGCTGGACCGCCAGGTGTTGAAGCGCATGATGGTAGGGGAGTTCACCATGCCACGTGGCGTCTCGCCAGCCTGCGCCGACATGCTCAGGGGCCTGCTCACGCCGCATGGCGACCGGCGCTTGACTGCTGGCCAGGCCATGCGGCACGCCTGGACAGAGATGCCTAACAGGTGAGGGAATGGTGGGATATATTCTTGTCTAAAAAGTCGAATCTCAAATCTATTTTAGCAAACCAGTGTGGAAAAAGTGTTGTGCACGTGTTATTGGCCAGCCTCTAAAGGTTGGCCTTCTCTCACTCTGTCTTTTCCTCGCCCAATCCCCCATACATAGGATGAGGAGTGTAGTTTATTCAACCTCATTGGTTTTCCTGGCAGGGCGCTGGACTACAACGGCCTGTTGATGAATGCGCCCATCAGGACCAAGCAGACCGACCAGGATATCAACCGCGTGTTCTGCAAGGCACTGGGTCTGGGCAAGGGGACAGTGCCGTTTGAGGAGGGTGGTGTGGGGGCACATGGGGCTGTGCAGGCGCGCGCTGGCTTGGTGAGGTAGCCTGCTTGCGGCAGTTGCCCATGGCAGAGTAGGGTTTTAGGGTTTTCCGAGGGAGTGGCGTTTCCGCCGTGGGGTTAACGTTCGGTTTATGTGACGGAGTACTTTGCTGCCCAAGTGTGTATTTGTAGAATTTGCGATTTAATTTCATGTTGTGATGTGCGCCCCTGTTGCTATTTTCGAGATTTTCCATATTGATGCCAGAGTTTGTCCCACGTTTTGCTAGATATATGGACGAGCATTTAAGTCTCTCCATGTGACATCCCATCAAACACTATATACCGTATTAAAACACTGATACCATGGTCCCAAGCATGTGCTGTACAACATTCCCATATTTCCAAGCTGCATAACCGTTATCACAATAGTTATGCTGGTTACCCTTGATTTTGATATCCCCAAGTCGATGTTTTTGCTGGTTGGTGCGTTGAACTTCCTGTGGGGCACGATACATTTCATTGTGGTTGTGACGTGACTACTCACAATATTACTCCAACAGTTTATATGTGCCAGTGTCTACTGATGTGGCTACAGATACCGCGTGCTAACCGCCAGTGCATGCCAGTGAACTGAAAATCGTCAGAAACGTTTGTGATTTGCATGTCTACCTTTCTGAGGACGTTGAGTTATGGTAGCGATTATGATGTCAGACAGCCTACTGTATGTATATATGTCTATGTATATATGGCTCTGTGATCATCTATGATGACGTCAGCGAGCGCTGCCAGCACATTGAATTCATTAATGTGTTGACCTGTGTTCCTACAGTGACTGCTTTGACTCTATTGACATTGCCATGATGAGCTGACTCAGCTAGTGGCTTGGGTTGTTTAAAATGACCTTGTGTTGTAACACTGTTGGCACCTTGGACAGTCATCACGCAGGTACCGTAGCGGGTGAGTAGGCCGTGATAGCTGTAAGCCGACTGTGCGTGCATTGCCACATTGTCACTGACGGTGTGTGCAGCTCTAGCGCCACTGCGTGCTCAATGCATGCGACATTGGCTTGAGAGCACCACACTGTCAGTGTGCATGCGCCACCAGCCTGATTCTACCGTGGCAATCATCCAATGAAAGGGCATTGAATTTCAGCGTGTTCGCTGTGCTTGGGGGCATAGGCGCACTGCAATTGAATCACTAGTGCTAGGGAACTGTGGAGATTATCGTTATGACACGCGCGGTAAGAAGGCAATTTCCCCATACAATGGGCAACTTGCAAGGGCAGCAGGCTTGCTATACAGTGCTGCACTGCCCATGGGATTGACTTCGGAAGTCCGACTGGCAGGTACATTGAATACCCTAAGGTAGGGTAGTGCGTCTCCTGCTCGTCATTTTGGCTCAATTCCCTGTTCTGGGCCGCCACGATGCTAAAGCGACTTCAAGTTTCACTGGCTGGGCACCAATTCAGCATATACCTGCGTTATTCATTTGCGAGGCTCGTAAACTGCCTCTTAAGTCGATGATCTCCTCTTTCTGAGATATATTACAATACACAAGTGCACATCAATACGACGTGGCTCGTAGGAAGATAGGACGACAGGAAGGAAGCACTCGCCCACAGGTAATACACACACAATAGCTGCTGCATCCTATTAGGAAGGCTTCTGATACAGCAGCGTAGCCGCCGGCCTCCTCACGGTGACGGCTTCAGCCGTTACGGTGTGGGTGTGAGTGGGACCTTCTTTCAATGGAACCAGTCCGGGTCTTGCAGTCATACAAGCACTGGCTGCTAAGCTTGGTCTTAAGAACTAGACCAGAAAAACAACAGCTTGGACCCTGTCGGCGAAATGCATATGATCTGTTTTGAGTTTGGACAGTTTCATGCATTGCATGCATATTTATGCACTGTGGCACACTGTGTAGAGTATGTTAATACACCTGTGTAAACCTAAGCACTGCTGTCACACTGTGGCATGATGGCCTGGAAGCACCATAGTCATATGCATGCATGTGCAGCCGCAGCACTGCGTGACGCAGACTTGTACAGTACAGCACCTACACGGGGGTGCAGATGCACAGTGCATGAGTCAGGACGTGAGCATGCGCATCAGAACTCACTCTGTATGCTGTTGCCACTGCACTGCGCCCACACCTGCAAGCCCACTTGAAATCATCATGGAGTTTCAGCATTTTTGCTTCCTGAACCATCATGGATGATCAAGATGAAGTTGTGCTGCTGCTGGTACAGAACGGAGATGGCAACAGATGCAAGCATCTCTAACCTCTTTCCCTGGCCCCATGCAGGGATCTGCACCCTTGGGACAAATTCACCGAGGCTTGGCGCTGTAGGTGCAGCCATTGGCGTCTGCCAATACACTGTGGTATCATCGCCGCCCAGGACAGCTTTCAGAGATGGTTTCAGACCAGCGCCCGCGTGCCCTGCTGGTGGTTGATGTGCAGCAGGACTTCATGCCAGGTGGCAGCCTGCCGTGCGCCGAGGGGGATGCCATCGTGCCGCTCATCAACAGCCTCCTCACGACCCCTGGCTTCCACCTTAAGGTCGCAACAAGGGATCAACACCCGCAGGTGAAGCATGATACCCTACCCTGGTTATGTTCAGTTAGAAATTCAGATGTCTTGCCCCTGCTGATGCACCGCATACCAGAAGGCTAGTGGTACAGCCAGCAGTTTATGAGTAATGGTGCCAAGATTTGAATCTAGTCAGCTATGGCACAATTGGTGCAAGCCTGGCTGCTCATTGGCTGTACTAGTAGGCTTCTGGTAGACGATGCATCATATATGCTGTAATTGCTGATTGGATGCACCAACAGGGGTGCATGCAATGACATGTGGGTCACTTCACCCTTACCACTGGGCTCATTCAGTGACTGTCCCCTGTCAGGTCAAGTGCACATGCATATCACCAGTACTGCTCAATGACATTACTGACCACTGTCCTGGCGGGGTGCATGTGTGTTTGTCCTGTTAAGTGCCAAATGAGCCAGGCGGTAAACACTTGTGTAAAGGCTAGAATCTCAAAGGACATAGGAAAAATTTTGTTTTCCCCGTAAAAATACTGTCAATAATGAGTAATCTGCACCATTTTCTGGCTCTATCCGGGTTGCTGCAGTTGCAGACTATCCAAGTCCCACGCCTGTACCTGCAGCTTCTACTTTGTTTTATCAGGCCTCACCAAGTGTCACATGCTCATTTACAAAAACTGCTAGCACCCTTTTGTGTGGCAAAATGGCTTCACAGCCCAGCATGTTAGTTGTTGAATCTACTATAACTACATGACAAACCCTACAAGAGGGTATCTTTGGTAGGCTTAAATCTAAAAGGATCAAAATGTATAGGTTCAAGGTTCAAGGTCTGAACCGACTAAGTCCCTAAAAATACCTTAGTAGGGTAAAAAGCTTGGCACCTGTCTCCGTCACTAAATGCCTGTGCCGCACATGCCGTATCTCCCAGGACCATGTCAGCTTCACCACCAGCCACCCTGGAGCCAAGGTGGGCGATACAGTGGTGGTAGAGGGGGGGCACCAGAGGCTCTGGCCACCACATTGCGTGGCTGGTACAAAAGGTAGGGTGCGGTTGCTGGTGCTGTCGCCTGCCTCAGTGCTCATCACATGAAGGCCCATGCTGCAACGCCAAAGTATGTCCTGATCATGGTGCTTCGTACAAGAATAAATACAAAAGAGGGTTGGAACCACGCTCAGCAGCCTGCGCCATATCATTGCGTATACATGGTTAATAAACCAATCCAAATGACAGTGCAGATGTTCTGTGGCAACATCTAGCACGGCAGGCGTTGCCACCCCCTCTCCCTCTCTCCCTGCAGGCGCCGCTCCCCCTGACACCCTGCACCACCTCCTCATCGACGCGGTCATCCCCAAGGCCACCCACCGCCATGTGAACGGCTACAGCGCCTTCTTTGAAAACCTACAGGAGGGGCGGGGGAGGCGGGCAACAGGTGATATGGAACTGCACACTGCTGCAGCATGACAGCTTCCAGGCATGTCTTCCTGCTGATTGACTTGCGTCAGAGCTTGGTAAGGTTCAATCCTCATGTGTGCTGTAGGACTCCATTTCCTGTTGAAGGACCAGGGGGTGCAAGAGGTGTATGTGACGGGGATGGCAACGGAGTACTGCGTCAAAGCCACGGTCATGGATGCACTGGTGCGGACCGTGTGGCGGTGACAATCTGGCTGAGTTTTTGCATGCACGTCCTGAACGCTATCATACTTGGTAGTTGATTTTAGTATTTTTATTGTATTACTCTCAGATCCATTGCCTGGGTCAGTGGCCACGGCACAGCTTTGTCATTGCCTTACTGTGAACATTACGAAATGTACAACACAATTTGGCCTATGAGCCAGACACATTTCACATCCTCCCTCCCTCCTCCCTGTGCCTGCAGGCCCCGGGCTTCAGGACCATAGTTGTGTGGGACGCATGTGCGGGGATGGAGATGCACCCCGGGGATTGCGCAACTGCGCTGTGTGAAATGGCGCAGGCAGGTGTGGTTACCAGGTGGCACACCCTTGAGAGCTGTGTAGCGGTTGGAGTAAATGCTCTGGCATGTGGTGGCATGTGATGGCATACATTGCACTGCATTCCCAGACTTGCACAAGACACATCATGCATGGGGTTTTTGAGTGCGGTGGAAGCTTCATGGCATCACCCGGGGGGGCTTATTGAGGGGTATTAGGTGGCGCCACCTGCTTTGTACAGTCAGCTCCTGGATTATTTCCATGCATTCCACTTGGACCGTTTATGTGTGCGCATATCCTGTGCAGCTGTCGGCAGCGCATTGCATAATATCGCTTGCACACCTGCATTCTTATCTGCCACATATATTCACACACGGTGTGGAACAATTTATCCTGCAGGTGCCGAGCTTCTGGCAGCATCATTGGTGCGTGAGCGGTTGGCGCGTCCCCAGGACATGACCTCCACTACCTCCACCCCGCAAACCCTCCCACCTCCAATGCAGCCTGTCCTAGCTGCATCAGTCACCGATGCTTCCCAGCGCACCTCAAGCATCTGCAATACCAAGGAGTGGAAGTGTAGCCATGCCTGGACAATCCTGATCAGATTTAAACAAGCATTTGGAGAACTAGCCAGTGTGCGTGCGTGGGACCACTTCCTGACTCGTGTATAGCTTGGCATGGCGCGGCAAAATTTGTTGTCTTGGTCTCAGATACGCAGAGGGGATTAATACCCATCCTGATATATATGGGTTTATTGCCATCAGACGGTTGAACATCCACAATGATGTCAAATGAGTATGGTTATTCACCCTAAACCCTAAACCCTACATTCACCTTACCCGTGTGCACACTGGCGTTTTGTACTGGTAATTAATTGTCCATTGGCGGCCAACCCTCCGAAAGGAGTACTACCGTCTGTCGTCGAGGCTGCCCGGCAAGAGTCTTGTATTGTGCTTGGACTTCGTAAAATTGTTTGGTACGCACCATTGACGGCACCGGTGAGCGCATGCATGTTGTCTGGTTTGATCAAACACGGTGGTTAGTGAAGCGGTAAGAGGCAAACATGGCCGTTTTAACGTTAGCAGTTTAGATTATATAGGCTTGAGTGCACAATTTGAGTCTCGCCCAGTGGCAGCGCGGCCTGTGTGGCGGGTGCGTTCATTAGTTCTCGACGTTGCAACTGGAGAGTCCAGCTTGAACCGCCAGCAGCGTGGTCTCGCCAATAACGTGCATCTACCTCTAAACTTTCACCGAAGATGTCTACTTCCGCAATCAGGTCCAGGGCTGTCTCATTGACACACCTGGAAAACTTGGCAGGTGTGGCCAATATGGGCATTCGAACTCAGGGCAACATATTTCAACTATGGTGTACCTAGAAGTATTGTAGGCCAACTGGTGCAGATCAATGGGTTCTTCCAGTAGGTGCATCTGTTTGGGATAGGTAGGAGGAAGGAAGTTGTATTTGCGACGAGGTTTGTGTACATATGTCCACTAGCCAGGTGACAAACCCTACGCTAGGGCTTTTAAGACTGTCTTTCCATACAACCCTGGACAGTGCGCATTCCAGGCCAGCCTGCTTGTAGGTAGTACCTAGGGTTTGGTGGTATTGGTGTTCAAACAGATTAGCAGTGTACTCTAATTTCCAACACATGTGTGCTTATGCCATCGCAGAGGGAAACACCCCAGATGCCTGCATACGGTATTGCCTCTGCGACACACCCTCCAAGGTATCACTGATGATGGACCACCTAATGGCCCTTGAACCAAACTTCCAAAGGATATATCTGGACTTTGAGGGCATCGACTTGTGCCGCTCTGGCAAGATCTGCGTTGGCCAGCTGGCACTCCCTGCAAGAGCCACATCACCACATGGCGTTTGCGTGTACTTGTTGGACTAAGTGGCTATGCCGAACATCATGGATGTGGGTAAATTGCTATACTGTTTTATCTGCATGCCTGCGTCTTTTTGCCCTGTGGCAAGCGCCCCCTTGCGGCAGGTTGCCTGTTTACCCACCAAACACCCAATTGCCAATGAATGGCCTGCCTGCAGTGACATCCTGCAGAGAATCTAAACTTCATTGCATGCTGTTGGCACTCTTATTGCACCATGCATTAATTCCCTTGCCTATATATCCAGTTTGGCCACCCGTTATGTGCCTGTGCCCATCACTGTGGATGATTTGCAGAAGGCGATCAATGATGGATTTTCTCATGCCTGCATACAGGTGGGAGGCTCACAGCCCTGGTCCTCCGGCACAACGCTGCGTGATATCATGGTCAACCACGCCTGGACCAAATACTTCTTTGATCCCCGCTCTGACTGCGATGCGCTGTACCATCAGTACGGCGGGGTGCTCCCACAGAACGTGGTGTGCCTGCAGCTGGCGGATGTGGCACGAGACAGGTGTGTGACTTCATGGTGGACCCTGCACTGGGGTGTTGCAGCTGCTTGATGACTGTTTGACAGCCAGAAAGCACCTAGCTTCAAGACAGGCATCCTCAAATCTAGTCAGATGAAGCCTGCAGCAATCTGCCAGGATCAAATGCCAGAATCTGTGCCATTTCAAAAGTACCTTGAGATTGACAGGTGTTTCCAAGTTCAAAAATACCTTAAACTTATAGGTATCTTGTCAACCTGTTTGCTTGCAACTCATCCCCTTGCACCACAGGCATCAGGGATCCACCCGGGTGTACAACAACAAGTTGGCAGTGGTGCTCAAAGGGCAATTAAGCGCCCCCATCTCGCTGCACATAGACCAGATCAAGGAAAAGGGACTGGCCCTGTTTGATCCTAAACGAGGCGGTTCTTATGAGGTGTTTGAGGACCGCCCCCTGTCCTGGGACCTCATTCTGTACTGCTGCACGGGTGAGCATGTGAGAGTGGCTGGCCATGTCAAAAACCTGCCGCGCACCCTGCCAAGATTTGAGATATCATGGTGACATGCACACAGCATCAAAGTATCATCAGTTTGTGGTCAGAAACAACTTTGTCCATAACCCAAAGAAGGGAAAGGTAACCAGTGCAAAGCGATCAGGCAGGATCCACTGCAAATTGCATTATTCGGTACTTTAGTAATTATGATACCATAATAATGACACTTGATTAATAGTATATTCTTATGATACAAGTATGTGGATTGAGTATGCCCTAATGTCGGCCACTGGATAAGCATTCCAATGCTGCTGTCCCATTTCCATACCACCCATCCTGTTGCCTGCCCCATTTTCACAACGCCCATCCCGTTTGCTCCCTGCAGATGTTCAGTACTTTGAGCTTCTGGAGCAACGCCTGTACAACCGCCTGCCTGAACATTGGCGGGAGCGGGTGCGGCAGGAGAGCACCCTGCGGGTAAACACAGCCCGAGACCCTGTGTCAATCAAGAGCAGGGGGGAAGCAAACGCAAGGGCGCCATCACCTGGCCACCTCGCCCCAGCCACCCGGGTGGCGCTGCAAATGCACCACCGCACATGCGCCAGAGGTCCTCAGGTGCCAGGGGCCACCACGGTGTAGGGCAGATGCCAGAGGCTCCATCTCCATCCCTAGTATCTGCCACCCAACGCAGCAACGCAGCTGCAGCCAACCGTGAGACAAAAGCCCCAAACGGCCCAGCCGCCATCATGCCCCAAGCAAATGGTCTGCAGAAGCTTCACATCACCTGGTGGTCCATTCCAAATGTAGTATTAATATTTATGTTATGCTGCCTAGTTTCCTGCTTTCTTTTCTGGTACTGGTAATAACTACTAATCATTTTGATGCTGTCACACTGACACTGGTCAAATCAGATCCCCCCACCGCTAGACGAACATTCGTTGTCAGATACACTCGTGTTAATAGGCCTCAAAATGGCAAGTCTTTTGTTTCGGCAACCTAGAGTTGCAGAAAGCTTGTGTGGTTCCCGATGGCCCACAGCCAGGCTGCCAGTTGTGCCAGTGGTGCACCATGTACCACCGCCCCGTACCACCATGTCTCAATCCCGCTGAACAATGTGCCCTACTGCAACGTGGAGCAATGTATACACGTAACGGTTATCCAATTATCAGATGGTGGCATGCCATGATCATCAGGATGTCCTGATGATCTTGGCATAGAAACAAATAAAGGGAGCGCACAAGGCACGGTTTGACATACTTATTTGTTTAGAAGTATAATATGTATAGAATATTTTCATGAATTGACTGAGTCGTCGTTGTACCTGAAAAAATTGATGGAAGCACTGCTGTTTAATACACGTTTCCTATACGAGACCCTTGGTTAGGCCATGATAAACATTTGCCAGTGCGCTAGTAGTCCGGACATCCTCATGCCACAGCGACACAGGCTTGCTGCCCCAAGGTCGCCACCAGTGGCACTTTTTGCATGGCATCATGACAATGCATTGCAAGCCAATTGTACAGATTCGTGGTGCCCACAATCCTAGTCCCTGTCGCCCACCACCCTATTTGCCCTCCCACCAGACCCACGCTCCCCAACCTAAGAAGCATCCACCCTCAAGTCACACGGATACTCAAAAGTTTCAACACCCACCATCCCCCTCCCCTCCCCATTTTAGGAACCCCAACCAAGGGGTAGAAGAGATATCCACCGTTCGATCATGTACCCCTTGCCTATACATCCCAACTGCTCCAGCGCGTATCCGTGGTCATGCGCCTCAATGGAACCCATTCCCCACCCCCAGTACTCATATCATTGCCCCCCCCCCCTCTACATCCAGCTGCTCCAGCGCGTATCTGTGGCCATGCGCCTCAATGAGCGCCCTGCGTGGCGCCACCTTGTCCCCCATCAGCATGCCAAACAGCTTGGAGGCGCCCGCCGCGTCATCCAGGGTGAGTCGGCGCAGCGTGCGTGTGGCGGGGTTGAGCGTGGTGGACCACAGCTGGGCGGGCATCATCTCACCAAGACCCTGCGGAAGGGTTAAGGGGTTTGGGGTCAGGGTTTAGGGTTGAGCATGGTGGACCACAGCTGGGCGGGCATCATCTCGCCAAGATCATGCGGCAGGATTTAGGGTTTGATAATCTTGTGATTTTGTGATATCCCTTCCCTGTTAAGGCAATTTGGTTGTCGGTGGACGATGCATGAGCACAGCCGGCATTGAGAAGCTGATAATGCAAGCGAACTTTCAAAAATGCTAACATAATTCAGCACAGCCCCCATTTTGCTGCAAAGTTGTGCAAAAGTTGAACGAGTAGCCACCTATCATATGTATCACACCGGGCATGGCTATATACGGTAATATGGGTAAATACAATGGTACGCAACAAAAGTTGTACCAGCCCAAACCCTTACCTTGAACCGCTGCACCGTGTATGACCCCGGCTCCCTGCCCTTGGTCCACTCCTTCAGCTCAGCCTCGTCGTGCAGGTACTTGCCCTGGCCCCTGCCAGCCTCAACCTGAAATTTCCCCAAGAAGTGGGGTTAGGGTCTAGAGGACGCAACACCTTTTGACCGCGCAAGGTTACAACTTGTGGGGCCCAGGTCCAAAACCACCCTTACCCCCCACACTCTAGACCCATGAAAGCATATCAATACCATGTATCCAAACACACACCAAAAAGTATAATAGAAATAAAACCATAAATTCTCAGACATGAGAGTATCTTTTTATGTGAAAATAACATCATCACATAATAATACGTCCCCCCATGGAATTGTATCACGTTTAACTATATTCTTTGAGCAGTCATAACCCATCACATAAGGATGCGGTCCCCCATGAGATTGGAACAACAATTATCCCCCCTTCCCACCCCTGCGTCCCCACCTTGTACAGCGGCGGCACCCCCACGTACACATGCCCGCGCTCAAACAGCTCCCGCTGGTACCGGAACAGGAAGGTGAGCAGCAGCGTGCGGATGTGGGCGCCATCAACATCGGCATCGGTCAGGATGATGACCTGGCAGGACCAAAGATGGTAAAAAGGGGAGATTGCAGGTGCAGGTGGGCATGTGCGCTTTTGTGCATTGCATACCTGTCCAGGATTGGGCAATGCTCTGCCTGACAATTGCCTATTAAAATCCTCAAAGGCCCTAGAGGCTGATTAGTACTGATTGGATTGGGTTTTTACCAATCAGCCCTTACTAAACCCCACTCATCAACCCCATCTTAACCATGCCGAATCTCAGCCTAGCAGCTGCCCCCACCTCCCCTTCCATTGCGCTCCCCCTTCCCACCCACGACTCCTCCCGGCCCACCACCCACCTTGCCATATCTCAGCCCCGTGAGCGCCTCCCCCTTGATCCCCAGCCCCAGGGCCACGATGAGGTTTGAGATCTCCTGGTTCTTGTACAGGCTGGCGTCGTCGCAGCGGTCAACGTTCAGGATCTTGCCGCGCAGGGGGAGCACCGCCTGGGTGTGGCGGTCACGCGCCTGCTTGGCGCTGCCACCTGCGTTCAGTAACGTGCGGTTGAGATTTAGGGCCAGGATCAGTGGAACGATTAGGGTAAGGAACTTGCCGCACAGGGGCGCACGGCCTGGGTGTGGCGGGCACGCGCCTGCTGCCTGCGGTAGAGTATTAGGTTAGGAATAGGGTAATGATTAGGGTAATAATTAGGGCCAGGGCCAGCACGACCAAGGCGTGGTGAGGGTTAGGGTCATTTGCTCCTGCTTGCGCTGCTGCCTGCAGGGGAAGGGTCAAGGCACTATCTGGGTGAGGATGAGGATTACAGCGGTCGCGCGCCTGCTTGGCGCTTGTAGTGTGTAGGGCAGCAGGGCCACTAGCTAGAGTCTGAGTTGCTTAGCCGGGGTCAAACAGCATAACCTCAAACATTCAATCCCTGCCCCACCACACACACACACTGATTTCCCCTGCCAGAAACGTCCCCAGGGACATCCCCTCTCCATCCCCAACATCCCCCCCCCCCCACCTGCACTGTCCCCCTCCACCAGGAAGATCTCACTAGCCGCCAGGTCCTTGGTGGTGCAGTCAGCCAGCTTGCCGGGCAGGGTGCTCTTGGTCAGCACGCTCTTGCGGCGCACTAGCTCACGAGCCTTCTTGGCGGCCTCAGCGGCGCGGTACGCCTGGGGGAAGGGAGAGGGGGCGTTGTGTGTGTGTTGTGGGTGGGGGAAGGTATGTATATGAGCTGCCAACTCTGCCACACCTGAATGAGCCACCAATCCCCCCACACTGTCAACCCACACCCACATGCGTACCACCTACTACCCCCAACCTGAATGCCTGTGGCCAGGATGGCATGTGTGCGACAGTAACACCTACTCCCCCACAACAGCCAGCGCCACCACCACCCCACCTGGATGCCCTTTGCCAGTATTGTGCTGAGCGCTGCAGGGTCCAGCTCCAGTGCAGTGGCAACCATGGACCCTACCACACCCTCAACAACCTTGCGGACCTGGGAAAACACAAGGTTTTAGAGTTAGGGATAGGGTTTTAGAAGCACTCAATAACCTTGAAAGCATGGAATCATATGCACATGCCAAGGGTTTGGGGTTTAGGGTTCAGGGAATATATGGGTTGGCTTCATGTGTGTAAATCATTAGAGCAAGATCCTCATCCTCCTCACTACCCATGTTGTGACAGTGCACAGGTCAGCATGACAAGACATAGCCAAGGCGAGCAAAATGGTCTCCTCCCCCTCCCCTCCCCCCCCCACTCCCTTTTCCCACCTCTGGGTTGCCCAGCCGCGTCTTGGTCTGCCCCTCAAACTCAGGGTTGGCGATCTGCAAGCGGAAGGAGGATCCCTGTCAGAAACTTTGCACCTTGCACTCGAACATGCCATCTCCAACCCCACCCAGCCCCAGCACAAAACACAGCAAGGAAAGATCACTCCCACCACCACCATCCCCAGCCCCTCACAAGTACTCCCTCAGCAAATATCCCACTCCGCACCCACCCACCTTGACCGCCACCACCGCCCCCAGCCCCTCCCGCACGTGGTCCCCCGACAGGTTGGGCATGTCCTCCTTCAGGGCACGCGTCTTGCGGCCAAGGGCGTTCACGGACCGGGTCAAGGCGGCCTGCGGGGGAGGAGGCGGAGGGGTCAGTTGGTGGCCTGGTGGCTGGTGGCTGGTGGATATTACTTTGAGATGGGCATAAGTTGTAGAGTAGTGTGTGTGCATGTAATGCCTTGGGCGGCACCATTAGGCGGCTGGAAATGGCTGTTCATTGGAGAGTTCATGACGGGCTGCAGAATACTAATAAATAAAAAATATTAATAGTAATGAGTACCCCCCGTGGCTTAAAACGACAGGGCTGCAGCAGAGGGGTGTCATTGGAGACCCAGCAGTCTGTCATGACTCATATGTCTGAAAATAAAATTGCATAGTCAAATTCATAATCAAGATCTTAACCTTGCGATGCTCATAGTGCAAATGCAAGGTCATACCCTAAATTCTCACCCACCCACCTTGAACCCGTCAATGTGCGTGCCCCCATCCACCGTGCGAATGCTGTTGACAAAGCCCAGTATGGTGTCGGAGTACGCGTCTCCACACCACTGCAGCGACACATCCACCTGCATGCCCTCAACCTGCACAAAGCCATTGTTTAGGGTTTAGGGTTTAGGGTTTAAAGTCTGTGCCACCCAGTGCTTGAAGCATCCACCTGCATGCCCTCAACCTCCACACCGAGGGTGTCTAGGGTGTTGGGTTTGTGCCACCAGTAGTAGGACCACCAATCGCACTGCAATTGCTATCCCATCAATAGCCCAGGCAAAGACTCATACTGTACTTGGTTTATGCAAATTGCATTGAGATGAAGTGCATACCGCATGGTGATCTCAGCACCAAACCCTTACCGTGCGCGAGAATGTGATTGGGTCGTGGAAGGGCGCCTTCTCCCTGTTGAGCCACCGCACATACTCCTCCAGCCCCCCGCTGTAGTGGAAGGTCTCCGCCTCTGTCTCGTCCCCCTTCTTGCCCTGGGCCGCCACCTTGTAGTAGATGGTGGCAGCGGGGTTGAGGAAGGCTAGCTCACGCAGCCGCGAGGCGATGGTGTCGGGGTCAAAGACTGCACTGGAAAGGATTTGGATAGGGTGTGGTTAGGGTCTGGGAGGGTTAGGGAACAGTGACGCTGCCGCGATGGGAGGGTCTGCAGCCAAATGCAATCTGCAAACCAGCACTGTGAGTGGTCCATTATAAAAATACAAAATCTTTCCACCATTCACATGTAAAATGATAAATAAATTATTACGATAAAATTTAAATCATCACCCACCTGCGTGCGAAGATAGTTTTGTCGTACAGGAAGCGCACTTGGGTGCCCTTGCGGGGGGCGCCCTCTGGCGAGGGTGCGGAGGTGAGCGGACCAACTGGGACCCCACGCGCAAAGTGCTGGGTGTAGGCAAGGTCCTGGCGCCTGCGTGGGAGTTGGGGTAGGGTCATGGGCTGGCAGACTACAGTTACATAAGGCAAATGGAAGGCCTGCATCCACCTAACAGGCTGCACGCTGTGCACTCCAGCCTTTCACAAACCGCTGCCAAATGTCAGCCCCAGAGGCCAGAGGCAAAATGGATGCAAATATAAAACGTGCACTAGCGTGTACAGTTTCCGCATTTGAAGCGCCAGCACTGCCATTGCACAATGATTGGAACGCAGAACACAAGAGAGCATTCCTAGGGTCCCATGAGGGTTCTGCTAGGGATTTGCACACGCACCACACCGTCACCTCCAGCTCCTCCGACAGGGCATTCACCACCGACACCCCCACCCCATGCAGACCCCCAGACACCTTGTACCCGCTGTCATCCCCACCAAATTTCCCCCCCGCATGCAGCACAGTGAGCACCGTCTCCAGCGCAGATTTGCCGGTCATGGGGTGCGTGTCGGTGGGTATGCCCCGCCCGTCGTCGCTGATGGTGACCCAGCCTGTGGCCACATTGATCTCCACCTGGAGCATGGAGGGTAATTCTTTAGGGTTTAGAGTTTAGGGGTAGATGATGTGGGATCACGTGCATGGACATGCGGCTGGCGGTTTCGGATCAGGTGCGATAAGGCATGGATGGCGCGTGATGGTGTGAGGCCGGGTGCCATCATGCATGCATGCATGTGTCAGGTTGGGGGTCCCATGATCAAAAGCGATTGCTCTAAGAATGAGTGCCGAATGCACCGTGCGCAGTCAAATGCCATGTGGCAACTTCCAATATTGTGCATATAGCAGGACTTGTCATGGGACACAGTTCACAGTTTAAACCACTTTCAAACCCTGCTCTATGCACACCATTGGAGCATCCCTACAAAGAATTTAAGCTGTACTCACGTTCACATCCTTTGCATGTCCCGCCTGCACCTCGTCGATGGCGTTGTCCAGGATCTCATACACCTGCACGCACACAGCCACCAGGCACCTTTAGCAACGTGCAACGCAGCACCTGGTGCGCTTGCTGGTGTGTTTGGCATCAGGCATCGTTGGGCTGTCATGACATTGGTGAACTGGTGCAGAATATTACGCCCCGCAGGTGATGGCCATTTGTGAAACCCCTCAAACCACCATGCACCGCCCCACCAACCCTTGCCCAGCTGCGTGTGGGCTCACGACCTGCTCATCAACAGTCATGGAGTGGCGTGCAAGGGGGGCAGTGTCCCATGTGCACCCTAAGACTTAAACCCTAAGATTTAAACCCTAAGCAAGGCGCTGCCGCGCGCGTGCGGAGGATGCTGGCACGCTGGCCGCATGTGTAAACCCTAAACCCTAAACCCTAACCCAGTGGACCCCTGTCCCATGCAAGGATGCCTCATGCCGATCACACCCACTCACCAGGTGATGAAGCCCTCTTTGTCCGGTGCTGCCGATGTACATCCCGGGCCGCCGCCGCACAGGCTCAAGCCCCTCCAGAACCTGGCGGAAAACAACAACGCCGCTGGTGTTAACACGCTATGCAAAGAATTGCAATGGTTGTAGGTTTACTGTTACTTGCTTTCTAGGAGTAATAGCAATATGTTTGCTTGCTGACTGGTTTTGGCTAGGCGTGGTGTACGGATTCCGCACTCATATGCATGCATATGGCTAGATGCAAACACACCACTAGCAACCTCTTGGCCACAACACAGGTCCGGGAAGCCTGTCCTAGTTGACAATAATTCCCAATGTGATTAACCCATGGTGCTATACCTCCTCAGCACCTACCTGAATTTGACTGGCGTCATAGACCCGCTCGCTGGTGGCGGGTGTAGCCTCCTCGACCTGAGCCGCTGCACACGCAAAGCTCCTCAACTGCCTGGTTGGCGAACTTAACAAAGAATTGGTGGACGGCACGCTGTGACGGGAGCTGCTGACCGCTGCTGGAGCCGTAAACCCGTGTGCCAGGGGCCGGCTGCTGGCGGTAGCGACAGCTGCCATGCTGCGTGGGTGTGCGAGCCACGAGCAGCGGCAGGCGGGGCGGCACCGCTTGAGGAGGACCTTGAAGGGTGTCATGGTGTGGAGGGTGTCCATTAGCGTCGGTGGGCAGTTTAGTGTGGTGCGGTCTGTGTGAACAACAACGAGGTGGGTTACATGGTGGAGAACTCAGCCACCGGCTGCTGCTTTCCGCACTTGCGAACAGCGAATAATAGCAAGTGGGCTGTTTTCAGAACAAAGTTGCGTCTTCGCTTGGTTGTAGTCGTATCTGTCAGCTTTGTTTTGGTTCTAAAGAACACGATGTGAGCATGGTGCCTTGTAGGCGCGCCACCTGGCCGTTAAACAGAAACTTGTCCTGTTGTACACGGCAGAAACGTTATAAGAAAGTCTCCTCTTGGCTCCACACTCGCTTGTTGTATTGCCTGATACATATGCCTGCATGCCCGTTACGTGCAAGCTGTTCAATCGAGTTTCCAGTACGGAAGCTCAGTCGCTGCAGAGGTGGGTGCCACAGCCCTTCCGCTACAACACAGCTCACAGCCCCGGTCGGTCACTATTGCACACAGTACGGCGCCTCCTTTCGTGCCTATGCCATAATCGTTTTGAGTTCATAGCCAGGTTGAATGAAACGGTCCCTGATGGCCGCCAGGAACGTGGTGTGGGATGAGCACAACCTGGCTGAGAACGAGCGAATAAAAGCTGAACTGAACCCAACCAAGATCAACGAGCCAAAGACACCTTACCACTCTCCTTTGGACACGGACGATGACCCAGATGCTGGTAAGGCTTGGGCGTAATGGTGTCTAGATTTGACAGTCAAGTAACCCTAATGCACATGCACATGCATGCCACATCGCCATGCATGTTTCAGAACCCAGAACGCAGCCCCCATGCACGCAGCTCGCAGTCTATATCTTTCTGGACACCTATTTTGGTGTCTGCCTTGTCACCCACTTTGCATCAGCCTACTACCTAACACCACCTGACTAGCTAAGCGCCGCACCTACCCCCCCCCCCACACACACACTCTCCCTGCAACTGCAGAGTCAGCCCCCAGAACCACGCCATTTTCTGTAAGCTGGGACGCCACAGGCAGTGGGCCACACTCCCCAGCAGCAAGGTATGCACCCCACACTATCCTGTTCCAGGAAACGGTACAAGTACTCTAAGGGTCCCATAGGGTCTCCGTGGTGCAGTGGTGCAACGCTTGCTTTTCAACCTCCCGTGACATGTGCACCAACGAGTGTTTGCAAGCTGCCAGTGCGCCGTGTGGCTGCAACTGCGCCAACCTCCCTGTTAGCAGGTGTAACACCTAAAGTCCCGAACCCTAAACCGTTTACTCTAAACCCTATCCTCTAACCCTACACTACGACCCTGTCACAGTGTAGGAGTCCTCTCTAAAACCTACACCCTAAATCCTACATCATGCACCCTAAACCCTACACTCGCCCCTGCAGCAGCGGCCAGCATTCCGACAGGGATGGCGGCAGCGGTGCCAGCCAGGGCAGCAGCCCCAAGGGGAAGTACAGTACCTGGAGCAGTGAGGAGGACGAGGGGGTGCATGCGGAGAAGAGGAGGAGGTTCCAGCAGCAGCGCCAGCAGCACTACAACATGCGCCAGGCGATGAAAAAGTGCGCGCTGTGGACCTGCTAGGGGCTTAGGGTTTGGGGTTTGGACCCGCAACTGGCCAATGCCATCATTTGGCACCTGCTGCACAGTGTATCACAGCAGGCTGCGTGTTTTATCAGTAGTATATTATTTGGTTGTGCAGCATGAGCTGGTGAATAAATGGGCTGCCTGCTGGTACACGCATGCAAGGCTGCAGGGCCCTCGCTCTCTACAGGCTGGTTGAACGCACTGCAAGCAGATGTATCAGGTGCCCTAGTTGGATGTCGGATTCATGCATGTGTCATCCATGAATGGTGGTGTGCGCGGCAAGCACGGGCTGGACACGGCTAATCAGTGAAGAGGTACCGTGTTCAGGCTCAGGGTGTAGGGTGCGCGGCACCCATGGGCTGAACAGGGCTATTGCGGTGCACGTGCACTTTGCGATACCCTAAACCCTAAACAACCTGTGTTGCTGTGTAGGGCACGGGAGATGCTGGAGGGTGGCGAGGACAATGCTGATGACGAGAGGAGCGACACCGAGCCCGGGAGCAGCCCAGCGGGAGCTAGCCATGATGCAGCAGATGCAAGTGCAGGTGAGCAACAAAGGCTTCACAGGATGTTGTTGTTTAAAGTCTAAGGTTTAGGGTTTAGCCCAGTGGGAGCGAGCCATGATGCAGCAGATGCGGGTGAGGGGTGTGGCCACCAGGCGTCCCAGTTAGCCGGTGTTGCCTTGCATTCACTTTGAAATGTTGATGCTGCGGATGGTCTGCATCCCCTGTACGTAACCCCATTGTATTGCCGTCAAAAGGGTTTATTACGCAAATCACGGCCGCGTATAATAACTATGTCTCCCTGCAGATGGGCCTGGGGAGTGCAGCTCTGACAGTCCTGAGAAGCGACAGCGCATGCTGGGGGCGGCCGCGGAGGGGGGGGTGGATGCGGCAGGAGGGGGACGAGGCTTGGGTGGGGCTGGATTGGGCGGGAGACATGGGGATTGGGCGGGGGCGGGGGCAAGTGGAGATGGTAGCTAGATGCGGCTGGATGAGGGGGTGTGTGCTGCAGGTGCTGGCAGCAGATTGGTCGGCTGCCCTGGTCATCTACAGTTTGTGTTGCTTTGTCCTGGGCAAGTGGACGGCTTGACGCACCCCTTGCTCGCCAAGAGCTGTCAACTGCTGCAGTCCCTTTCAATATTTCCCCCTACTAGGTAGTGCCGGCCTCAACATTTTTAAGCGGGGATCGTGTGAAAGCGGTGATCAATTGCAAGCACATTGCCCACAGACTGTGTGCTGTTCGTGGCGATGGTGGGCTATGCGTATTCAATGCAATGTGCGCAGCTGCAGCTGCCAGCACCCAGCTGCACATAATGTTAATGCGATTGCTCTGAATTGGTCATTGTCTGCAGAAAAAACGAACTTAATTGAATAAAGAATTAGCACGGTGCAAGAAACGTTTCTACTTTACATGATTGGCCATAGCCTAGGCTAGACCCAGGGGCTAGACCATTGCCCAGGCATGTGGAGTGTTGCTGTGGCCGTGTACATGTTGGCCAAACATTAATGCTTGCGATTGCCTGTTTGGGCAGCCACATTTGCACAGCGTGGCCCCTGGCAAATAATCAGTAAAATATGGGAGACGTACAGTCATGCTGAGAAACAGTGTCAATGCGTTTGTGGTGCACAAGATACAATCGATAATGATTGAGTGCAGAGTATGGATGGCTTTGGAAACATTTTCCCAAGAATTAGCTGTTCGTGCAAGCATGCTTGTCCATGGCATGCAAATGCGCGATACCAATCAAATCGGGACGTTCAACATGCCATCTGGAGGGTGGGCAACTCGCAACTCTGAGGGAGATAACATAACATGTGAGTGCACGCTGCAGCTGACCAATATCTAAGAATGTGTGCCACAGGGATCCCATGTGTGTGCCTGCGGCATACGATGTATTAGATCATCAAGAATATATGTACTATCATTTAGATCTCTAGAAGAAATCAAGAAAGGAAAAGAGACGCCCCCCCACACAGCCGCAAAACACAAGCCAGCAATGTTAAATCAACATAGACAGGCCGGGCAGCAATCAGTGGGTAACATGAAATTGGGTGCTCATTCAATCCTTTTATTCTGCAGAAGGTTGGAATAAAAGCCTCCACAAAGCAAGATTCCGGACTGATTGTCGAGTTTTTGCAACGAAAAGGATTCCTTCCGGGCACCCCCCCTCCCTCCACACCTTCACAAACCCACCCTGCTCTCCCCACGCCACCACCACGGGTCACAAGGCACGCAGCAGCATCCCCAGCCACAGCGCCGCCACCCCATACGCCACCACCACCCCCACTGCCCCCACCACCCCCACCACCGCAATGAGCTCCACCTCACACGTCTCCACATCCATCCGGAGAAGGGTCTCCATGAACCGCCGCACATGCACCAACAATTTGTCCCCCAGCCTGCGCCACCCCACCCACGGGTCGTGCGCCTCGCACAATGCTGGGTGGCACTCGGCCAGGAAGGTAGACCGGGAGCGCATTTCGAGAAAGTACACCAGCGCCAGGTTGGTGAATCGGGGCAGCAGGTAGAGGAAGGGACGGAATGCGGTGCACTGCTGGAGGGGGTTGAAGGCCGAGGGGGGGACGGGGAGGACGCTGGTGAAGAAGGATGCGCCGGGGAGCTGCCCCACCGCCCACTCCACCTTTTCAAACAGCTGCAGCAGGGGGGCGGTGGTGCTCAGGCAGCGGATTGAGAGTTCCTAGTCGAAAGGCGGAGCACGCCACATGCACACTTGTGCAGCAAGTTCGTTGGCAAAGCATCAATGCACAGGGACACCAACACAGCGGCACGTTGCAAGTGAGGCCGAAAATCGACTTGCTTGGCCCCCGGCTTTGCACCACGTGCCACTCAAAACCCTTGGATGCACCCAACATGGGGTGGGGAGCCTCGCCTTGCCTTCTCCCCTGCCTTACACCCTTACTCCCAAGCCTGTACCCACATCGCCAGTCTCCACATTACCTCACCCCAAGCCCTGAACCTAAACCCTACACTCACTCTGCCCGTCTCCTCCCCCCTGCACAGCATCGCCTGGAGCCGCTCCGCACAAACCTTCCCAGCCTCCCCTGCGCTAGACCCTCACCCCCCCCCTGCCAGCCTCCCCTGCGCAAAACCCTAGACCCTGCACGCACCCTGCCCGTCTCGTCCGTCCCGCAGGGCATCGCCTGCAGCCGCTCCGCACAGGCCCCGCTCCATCCAAAGTTCCAGTCCGCGTGCAGCTGCACCAGCAGCAGCGCCAGGTGTTGCAGCATCAGCGGCCCCACCGCGAGGCCCGACAGCTGGCGGAACATGAGCACAAAGAGCAGGGAGCAGTAGAACTTGCGCACGCAGCTCCCCGCCCCGCTCTTGACCACGTGCATGGTGTAGGTGGCCATGAAGGTGTGCAGGAGGGCCAGGTGGGCGGCAAACACCCAGTCCCGCCTGGCGGGCCAGGAGGCGGGGTGCACAGCCTGCGGGGGGGCAACGGGCGGTGTCAGACCCTGTTGTAGCCTTGTTAATTCCTTTCTTTTGTAGCCTTGTTGCACCAAATTAATGCTACTAGCTGGGGAACTGGGTGTGCGTGTGGTTGTCCTAGTTTAAATTATTTCTCGGCTGCAAAGGAGCCTGGGCATATGTGGATGGTATGCTAGGCACAC
Organism: Heterotrichella gracilis; assembly: GCA_032358255.1. Taxonomy (NCBI): domain Eukaryota; class Xanthophyceae; order Tribonematales; family Xanthonemataceae; genus Heterotrichella; species Heterotrichella gracilis. The sequence goes on from JAULBX010027385.1 coordinate 158,997, forward strand.
GACCCACTGGACTGGTCCAAATCTTCTAGGGCATGCCTACTAGGGCAGGGAGTATTGGTAGCGTGGCGGGTATCACGGGAGGTGATGCCGTGAGTATGGGTGGTGGCGCAGGGCACAACGCAATTTTGGCAGGTGTGGTGGAAGGGGGTAGTGCGCACCTGTAGCCACAGCCCCCAAAGCAGCACACAAACCGCAGACAGGCACTTGAGGACTGCACAGCAAACCAACACAACGTCGGCAACCAACTTTCAAGCTTGCAGGGTTTGCAATTTAAGCAATGGTCCGCGGGGTGTGCATGTAAACAAAGGTTGGCAAAGAGGGGGCAGGAGGTGTCGTAGCAGTCACCTGCAGTAACACTACAAAAATCTGTGGTTCTACTGGTGTGCCAACGTGCCAGTATGCAGTGAGGCCTACACCACACCTGCATGCATACTAGCGCAGATCTGTATATGCATGCCCCCCCCACATTGGTGGGCAACCCGTCTAACTTGAGGTGCGAACACCGACGGAGGTTGTCTATACGCGAAGATACTTTTGCAGTCTCTGCAGTATGGTTGCAACGGCTGGGCAGGCAGTGGACACCCTACCTCCCCAGATGGACTCCTCTCGAGTGAGGGTTGGGCTAGACAGCAGCCGCGTAACCACAAGTGGCGAAATCCCGATGGCAAACAGCGTGTACAAGTTTTCGGCAGCCCAAAGGACGGGTCTCCGGCTGCGCCACGACAGGAACTGCTGCTCTAAGAGTGGAGGGCTGAAGGCCATCGGCTGGAATGATACGCGGCCCATGGTACCCTCTTGACGTCCACAAGCTGTCCAACCGTCTACTGGGGTCAGGATCAGAGCCTGGGCGTCACTATGCTGACTACTTACACTCGGAAGACGGCATGTCTAGGCGCGGCTTGCAAGCTTGCACCGTGCTGTGAGTAACGGTTGGTGTTCACCGTACCGTGCGCCACGCAGCTGTGCACGGTGGGTACCCCATTCGACAAACTTTTTAAACGGGCGACAGTTAGCAACGCTGACTTAACAATATGCATGTTGCAAGAAGCAAGGCCGTGCTTTCGGGACCCACCATTATGTTTGTGGGCTTTGCGCAGACTTTTCACAATACCATGGCATAAAAAGTCCAACCGTCGGTTTCGAAATTTCTTGCGTAAGCCGGCTGCAGCGCGCTGCCTTAAACAAGCATTTGGGGCTCATGTGCACGTTACGGCCAACTGAGACGGCTTGCTGCAGATATGATCACACCTGGATGTTTCGATTACTTGGCGTTCATGTGCTGTGCTTGCACGTCGCAAGGGCAAGGCAATGCATCGTCATGGCATCGCCTTCGTATGTGCATGCATCGCTTTGAGGCTTGAGGAAGATAATGCCCACTGCGACAGTGCACCTCAGGAACAACCTCCTTTGATATATGCGTCAAACAAACTGGACATCCTGATGTCTTGCATATATTAAAGCTGCTGACAAGATTTTCACGCTGACTATTAGGCAGCGCCAATGCTTTTGTCCTCTTGGCAATCCTCCAAACCCCATTTCCGTGCCACATTTCTTTTACCCCAAACCACATGCCAGTACTGCTCCTCACCGTCTCCACACCAAAGATCCATGGATCGCCTTCCCACGGGGCTGCGAGATCAGCACTTTGCATGTGGTCTTCCATCCCCACCTTCTGGTCCCCAAATTTTCCCCTTCCTTCCAAGAAGAGTCTGTGAGGGCGACATAGGAGCCCTACGTGTCTACACTTTGGTTGTGGTCGATCGACAGAAACCCCAGCAGGGCCAGTGGGCAGGAACTGCCTCAGGCAGTGTACAGTCACTCAGGCAGTGTCACAGCTAGAATTAGGGTTAGGGTTTTGCAACAAAACCCCAGCTGGTGGGGGTGACCGCAGGCCGCCGATCGGTCGAGCCGCCGCTGGGCCCATCCTGCCTCCAATGCCTGCCACGTTCCTGTGTGCTGATTGGTTTGTGTTTCCCAAGATGCCACATGGCATGCACTGACTGTCGAAGCTCTTGAACACAGCTTTTTGAACGCCTGACCAGACGTAACAGGGGTTATATCTTGTGTTGGGTCACCTCGGTAGTAGATTTGTTGGGAAACGCCGCTTACTTGACAGTGGTGGGACAGGGGAAACGAGATGGCGACCGTGTTGGGCCCACAGGGGCTGCAGCTAAGGGGCACCCACAAGGCAACAACCATCCAGGGCGGCGTGCACGCCCTTCCAGCGACGCAAGCCACCCCATTTCGCTGCGTGACAACCAAGAAAACACGCAGCCTGAGGTTCAACCGGACCCAATGTGGCGTGAAGGCGCAGGTGGGTGGACTTTGTTGCTTTTGGGCGTGCGTCGAAGGACGTGTGTAGGGCTTGTGTCCACACGCTGTGCCCCTTGCCGCAGATTCTGATGCCCGAAACCCCTTCTAAAACCAGCACAGAGAAGTGGGAAGACAGGAAGGAGCGTACGCCAGCTTCGTCCGCCCTGGTCCCACACATGTAAGTGGTATCTTGGTACTTGTGGTAGGCCAGCCGACACCTTTCGGAACAGCGCAACTAAAAAAGCCCCAAAACCACCACTGCCCAAATAGCCAGGGCTCTAAAAACTCCGGAACACCTTGAGTACGCTGTTGCGTTGGCCAGTGTGGTTGGGAGTTGCTGCACTTGGGAACCACACTTTTGATGGCGTGGTTTCGTGTGTTACTAATAAGTGACTGACTCCGAAACCTCCTCCAAGATGCCGGAACTCAGCCCAGCTGTTGCAGCAGCTGTTGTGGTTTATAAAAGCTACCTTTGACGACCATCAGCACGTTCAAACCATGATGTAACACTGCGTTAGACAGTAACCCAGTGGCCACCATCCAAATGCACTGTATGCGTCCCCTCATCTTGTACCCCCAATGCACACTTCCTGAGCTGGAGCACATTTTATGGCAGACAGCTTTGGATTGTGGTTATTTCCAGTGCACGAGCAACCATCGCGGCTGTCTCCTGTTGTACGCATTGGACCTCCAGATGTGTTGGGTCCCATGTGGCACCCACCCACCTACACAGACAGAAAGTTGCTGTTTTCCATGACATCGCGGCGCTAACCCTTCAACTCCCTGCTTCCTATTATAATTATATATCTTCACCTTGCAGGTGGTCCCAGCTGGCCAGCCACCACGGCCACTTGACAGCCCTGCAGGACCCACACCATGAGCCAGCCGAAACCCTAACCTACAGGTAAGGGTAATTTTGTCGTCAAAAATGTGCTGCACACCCAGGGATAATCATGCACAGCCAGGTTTCTGGCAACCTGTGAGACTGTCTCGCAGTATTGTCTCGCAATAAAACTACGGTTCAGTGGTAACTGCATATTTGCGGGCGTGCCTTTTATTGGGCATTCTGTTCATCCCCTTGCAGGGAGCTGGCAGATTCCATCACCTGCTTCGCTGCCGGGCTGCAGTCCCTGGGGCTGCGCAAGGGGGAAAGGGTTTCGCTTTTTTCCGAGAACGGGGCGCGCTGGCTGGTGGCGGACCAGGCGATCATGACGCTGGGGGCAGCTGACGCGGTGCGGGCAAAATAAAACACATATATTTTACCTTTATTTTAGCTTAGTGGCTCGGCAACTGCAGGTATCACATGTGAGACTAGATTCCTGGTTTATATATTAACACCCCTGGTGCGACAGACAGACTTGTGAGCGGCCAGAACACAAGGGCTGACACTGGTCCCTTGCATCGAACTCTGGGCATCTCCGTTTCCCACTCCCACGGTCACCCTCACTCCTTGCTATATTTCCTCCCCAGGTCCGAGGTACCACCAGCCCCCTTGACGAGCTGCAGTATATCATGACCCACTCGCGCAGCAGCGGACTGGTGGTGCAGGACCCTGCCACACTCGACCGCCTGCTGCCGCTGCTGGGGGGGGCACAAGGGGATGACGACAGGCCGAGGGTGAGGGGGTGGCAGGGGTGGGGCCAGGGTTAGTATTACCCCATAGATAGGAGGTCGTGTGGTCAGGAAAGGATGTGGTGCATGGCACAGAGGTTACCGGATTGACTTCTACACATGGGTTATGGCGCAATACATGCATATGTGGGCATTGGCGCACTGCACGTTGGGCATCACTAGCCGCCCACAAATCCTTCCCAGTTGCAAATGTCAATAATGTGATAATATATAATTGGACCTAATATATCTCATCACCCTTGCAGTTGCACGGCATTGACATTCTATCGTGCCCCTTGCCACAGCCCCTGGCAGATGCGGTGAAATTCGTGGTGGTGCTGTGGGGCGAGCCCAGCGCAAAGGCCCTGGATCAGCTGCAGGGTGGGGTGCTGTCCTACGCCCAGGTGATGGCGCGGGGCACAGAGAACCTATTAGGGTTTCGGGGCGCCGACCTGGACCCTAGCGACCTGGCCACCCTGGTGTACACATCAGGCACCACCGGCCACCCCAAGGTGAGAATAATACAGAAAAAACATCGAAGTGGCGGCTCCATTCAGGGCAGGGTGAGTAATTTTGTTGAGGGCGTTTTTGCCCCTTTGCCTTTTTTTGCCTGTCAGAGGAGTAGCTTGATCCCGGTATTGTGAATTACATGGCTGTGAGGAACGTTGGTTGGGTCCTGGTGTCTTGTGGCTGAGCACTTGTGGTGGTGCTAGTGGTGGGCCTCATGTGCACCTTGCGTCACCACTAGAGCTCAGCCATGAGTAACCAGGACCCAACCACCCGTTCCTCCCCTCCTAAACCCTGCAGGCATGCTCGCCCACTCCAGCCCTACACCCCACGCACTACACACGCCCGCTGGGCGTCATGCGCAGGCACCTTAACCCTAAACCCTAATGGCTGAACCCTAATGCACCTGCAGGGTGTCACGCTCAGCCACTCCAACCTGAAACCCTAAGGGCGGAACCCTAATGCACCTGCAGGGCGTCAGGCTGAGCCACTCCAACCTTGCCTACCAGAAGGACAACATGGCATACTACTTGAGCGTGTCTCCCGGGGACACCCTGCTGTCCCTACTTCCCCCTTGGCACATTTACGAGCGCGCGGTCAGCTACCACGTGCTCAGCAGGGCAGCGAAAACGGTACGCAACATGTATGTAAATGTATCATGTACTTTCTGAATGAATTGTTGCTGCATGAAACCCTGACCCTCCCCCCCACTCCCCCGCCAGACCTACACCTCCATCCGCAAGTTCCGCGACGACCTCACCACCTACCCACCCGACTTCTTCGTGTGCGTCCCCCTGGTGCTCGACACCCTGCACCACAAGGTCATGCAGCGGCTGCGCGATGCATCCAAACTGCGCACGGCCCTGGCTTTGGGGCTGCTGGCGGCGAGTGTGGCGTACGTGCGGGCGCGGCGGGTAGTGGCGGGGGTGGCGCTGGAGGTGGCGCAGAGGGGGCGGTCCCTGCCGGAGCTGGTGGCGGCGGGGGTGACTGCGGCGCTGCTGGCGCCGCTGCACAGGTGCGCATGTGTGTGTGCATGTGTGTCGAAAGTACATATTACGCTGAGTTCAAGAGCACCGCCTGGTGAGCACTGTCTTAGGGTTTAGGGTTTATTGTTGGGTCCATGGGCACGACCAGAGCCATGAAGGTGGCCACAAAGGTGTCCAAGGGCAGGCTTAGGGCTTAGGGTTTAGGGTGGGCGGTGGTGAAGCCTACTTCTATCTGTGTGCGTTTGCGTAGCCAACACTGTTGAGCACTGGGCGCGCTGCGCCTGCCTCGATATTGCTGCGCTTGAATGTTTGGCCAGTCTTGTATACCAATGCTGTACACCAATGCTCAAGGTGGAGCTTGGTATACAAGACTGGCCATACATTCAAGCGCAGCGATATCGAGGCAAACGCAGCGCGCCCGGTGCCCGGTGCCAGTTGGCTACAGCTAGGGTCTGCGGTACCTGGGTGAGTGACTAGGTTGTCAACAGCACCTGGCAGCCTGGGAGGACGGTTGGGACGGGTATTTGGCATACGTATCGCGAATCTGCGCATGGGTATTTATTTACATTTGACTGAAATGGATGAGCTTTGGCTGGTGAATGCACCATCGGATTGGTTTTCCACTGGAAGGAACAGGCGTGGTTGCCGCCTAGAGTTGAACCCCGTGAGCTGTCAGATGTATATCATGTAGCTAAAGTGTACCACCAGTTGGCTAGGTGTTTAACCCCTGTTCAAACCCTACGGTGTTGTGACTCTTGTCTAAACCAATGCTAAACCCTACCGCACAATCTTTTTGCAGGCTGGCCAGACCCTGGTTCACCGGAAGATCCAAGCGGAAAACCTGTTCTACACCCCGCTTAAACCCTAAGCAACCCCTACGCAAACCCTTGCAGACTGGCCCAGATCCTGGTCCACAGCAAGATCCGAGCGCAAACCCTGTGATTAACCCTTGTTTAAACCCTTTGTTAAACCCTCTTGCAAAAAACCCTTGCAGGCTGGCCCAGATCCTGGTCCACAGCAAGATCCGCGCAGCCCTGGGGGTGCGGGGGGCGGTGGTGAGCGGCGGGGGGTCCCTGGCGCAGCACCTGGACGACTTCTACGAGGCGGTGGGGGTGCCGGTGGTGAACGGGTGGGGCCTGACCGAGACGTCGCCTGTGCTTGCGTGCCGGAGGCTGGCGGAGGGGGGGAACGTGCGCGGGAGCATAGGTGAGGGGGCGTGGGGTGGGTGTGGGGTGGGTGGAGGGGGGTTGGATATAGGGGAATAGGGTCCCCAACCACAAGCATGGTACGAAGAGTAATAAGATATCAATAGGACTACCATTATCTAAATATCACTATTCTATTGGTATCTTATTACCCTTGTTGTTACTATCAATTGCAGTTCTGTTAATTAATCTCAAGGCAAGCTGTGTGAGTATCAGTGACCTGAAGTGTGCAAGGCTTGCAATGCCATTCATCGCGGGCCTAGGAGGATTTTCGTTAGAAATACCGACATGCATCCAAGCGCACAATTGCATATTCTCATGCATGTTCCCCTGTCCCACCGCCACAGGCCTGCCCATCCCCGGGACCCAGATTCGTGTGGTGGATCCCGACACCCGGCGCCCCATCCCCGACGGCCAGCAGGGCTTGCTGCTGGCGCGTGGCCCGGGTGTGATGCAGGGCTACCTGGATGATGAGGGGGCGACCGCAAAGGCCTTCATTGCTGGTGGGTGCACATGCAGCGCCATTGCATTTTTGTTGCAGTTCTCATTGTTTGTTTGTCTAGCTTGTTTTTTATATCATTTCACATGGATAAAGATATGTGATGAGGTTATTGTCAAGGATTTTTTAGTTAAATAATTGCCGGCGCTCAAAATACTGGTTTTTGTGAATAGGATTTAACATTTGGGTTCCTTGCTTGCAGGTGACGGCTGGTTTGACACCGGCGACCTTGGGTGGCGCGTGCCTGAGGGCATTCCGGGCTCCAACATGGCAGGACACCTGGTGCTCACAGGTAAGAGGAGCATATCACACATCCCATCCCATCCCAGGCGGCCTAGATTAGCAAAGGCTTGACCGTGCATCATTCCCCACGGCGCCGCAAATTGGCTAACAGCGCTCTTGTCACTGTTGCCAAATTGCTAATATCCACATGAGAATACAGTGAGTATTTGCGTACTTTTCCCCTACTTTTGTTGTTTTGGAATTTTTTTGAATTTGAAATTGTTTTCTCCCTCCAGGCCGCGCCAAGGACACCATTGTTCTGACCAGCGGCAAGAACGTCGAGCCCCAGCCCATTGAGGACGCCATTTGCGTGTCCCGCTACATCAAGCACTGCGTGCTGGTGGGGCACGGCCACAGGGCGCTGGGGGCGCTGGTCACGCTTGAGGAGGAGGCGGTCAAGGAGCTGGCGGAGCAGCAGGGTAAGGGTTTTGGGGTCAACCCTAGTTAGGGTTTGGGGCTAGGGTTTGGAGGGTATGGGTGTGGGGGCGCTGGTCACGCTGGAGGAGGAGGCGGTCAAGGAGCTGGCGGAGCAGCAGGGTAAGGGTTTTGGCAGCATGGTAAGGGTATCTGGTTAGGGTTTGTAGGGTTATTGGGCGCGTGTCGCACTGGAAGAGGAGGTGGTCACCGGAGCGAGGAGCTGGCGGAGCAGCAGGGTAAGGGTTTTGGCGGCATGGGGAGAGTAGCTGATTAAGGTTTGTAGGCTTTTGGGCACTGGTCACGCTGGTGGAGGAGTGGCAGAGCAGTGGGGTATGGCGTGGGTAGGTTTGGAGAGTATTTACATCTGTACAAAATAAGTTGTCTATACATATTACCATTTAACTTACATATTAAGGCAGCATAGGAAGTTGTATACTAGATCATTACCCGCTGCACCCCCTAGCTGGCCCCATCCACCCAGCCGCCATCCACACCCCCTGCAGGCAAGCAGGCGCTCTCCCCCGAGGAGGTCCGGTCGCTGGTACAGGAGCAGATCCGCGCGGCCATGCGCGAGCGATCCGCTCATGAGTTCAAGGACCAGATTGCAGCGTTTGCGGTGCTCGACTGCCAGCTCAGCGTCGAGGACGGGACCCTGACCCGCACCATGAAGCCGAGGCGCCCGGCCATCATGGAGAAGTTTGCCAAGCAGGTAGGGGAAAGTATTTTTGTCGACAGCAGGTTGTCAATGCATTTCTCTTTGCTAAGCCCTTAGGGTACGCACATCATGAGCACAGCAGGATGGGTAGGTGTTTGCAAGCCCTTGCTCGAAGAAGTGCTACTTTGTACCGTATTTGCAAGATATGGAATCTATCAATCTCTGTTAATTATTGATTATTTTATTATTTGCCATGCAGGTGGCGGAGGTGGAGTCGCACCTGCGCTGAGCCAGTGGTGCTTGCCCCTCTTGAATTCTCGTGCGTTGCTGCTTGGCCACTGGGGACCGCGCCGAGCTCCTGGAGGGCTTCAAGGGAGGCATTTGTGCTTACCTGGCCAGGCGCAGGCTACGGGGCTGCTTTGCGTACATCCCTGATGGCGGTTGAAGGCTTTTTGCGGCAATGGGGGAGCGGGTACTGGTGTGTAGAGAATGGGCGGTGGTGGTTTTGAGGACGGCGCTGCGTCAGCATGTTGAATGGCCTTTTTGAACGACAGTTTACGATGGTTTTATGTGTGGTTTGTGCACATTCCAGTGCCTGTGCCGCGTTCACAGGGGATTTTGTCACCTACCCGACCGGCATTTTGTGGTGTCCTCCGCTTTTGTCGGCAGCATCCCTTCAAGCCTTCGTGTCCAACCTTTTCGTGATGCAAGGGATGCATGCTGGGTTTTCCAGAAAGCCGAGATAACAGGTGGTCGGGGGGGATTTTGGAGGATTACACAGAGATCATTTGAGGCAAACCCCATATACAGTCATGTCTTAGTACATTCAGTTGAATAAGTTGATTTTGACCTTGGTTCAGGCGCCTGGTACCTAGTACAGTTGGTTTTTTACCACTATTCTTTAGTTACGATTTTTCTGCATTTTAGTTGCCCGGTAAGTATTCTAGCTACCAGCGTATTGGGTCGACGTATGGTTCATGCACATTCATTGCTTATGATGTGATCACGGTTGGTGTACATGTGGGATTCGCATGTAGGCCCTTTGGGCAGTAAAATATAGTTAGCAAGGGCATTCCGCACGCGGCATAGTTAGCACTCGCATAAGCACAAACGGGTATGACCCAATCCCTCCCCTAGTTATTGCAATCCCAGCCTGTGCTGGTGGCTTGCAAACCCCGAGTTGTGGTCCCTTCCTTGCTGCTCTGTGTAAGGTTTACCAACTTGAAAGGTGCAAAGTGATAGAGATCTCAGGATCCCTAACGTAGGGTTTTGTGCGGATGGAGCAGCAGCCTGAGGGTACACTCCTCCCCCACCGTGCGCAATTTGCTTTGGATGCAACCCCTGTATATTGGGCAACTGTCCAGTTTCCAACCGTTACGCTCAGCAACTTCAGGCCGTGGGCGATGATTTGCCGTTGGGCAACAGTTGAACTCAGATGTGGAACGCCATGCCATGTTGCATGCCATGCCATGCCTGTTTGTATGCCATACACGCTACTAACTCAGTGATGCGCTGGTTTATGCTCACGGGTGTGAACGCACCAAATTCTGGTAAGGGTTTTGAGCTGAGCTCTTGGATCAGCTGCCACGTCTTGCACTGTGTTTTCCCCTCATATCACACCACCCCTTTTCCTCTGCCATCTTTCAAAGATGGCATCACCATGCATTGTGAAGTCTGGATACAAAAGAGGGCGCCCCAAAGCGATAGCAAACAATGCACTGCACTCTGGTTGTCAAAGTGAGCCTCGCCCCGTTTATGACCTGAGCTGCAGCATATCGAGCGCTTACACGGATTCAGTGGAAGAAGGGGGCACAAGCGACAGTTGGTAAGCAAAGAGCAGGTTACGGTACCCACTAGGAAAGGTGGTTGTGGACAGTGTTTGCGTAAGCACTTGCCTTCGTTTCACAGCTGGTTTGTGGCGCTGCTTGGTCCGGTGCACTTCGTGGCAGATTCTCTGGAAACCCATAGAGCTCTGTGCATGGTATGATATGTGACGAGCATGCTGTGCACTGATTGTGCAGTTGAAACTCGTTAGAGGGTGTATCCAGTACTTTCGTATAAGATACCTTCTTAGGCTTGCTTTCCTGTCATGCAGTGGTGTAGCTCAGGGTCTTTTTCGGTTGAGCACCAGCGGTTGAGCACCACAGCGTCAGACGGTTACCCCATAGTTACCAACACGGCTACCTACACGTCGCTTGTAGCCAGCCTTGCTGACTTGGTGTTCGTACCAGAGTGTGTATCCAAGGTCTTTATCGTTGCCTTGATAGAGAGCAAACCACTAGAAAGTATGGTGTAAGATGACCCCGCCATTTTAACCCACTTCACACACCTCCAAATGCACCAACTGACCGTGCATGCCTGACTACCCTAGGCAAAGGCAAACCCTTAGCAATACAGGACTATGCAACTCGAGTCGCTCTCCCTTTTTCTAGCAGCATGTTGGCGTGCACCCAGTTGCACATGCTCTTGGGCAGGGGATGCTAAGGTTAGAAGTGCAGGCAGGACACACGCAATAAAAAACAAAATCGAGGTTGGAGCTCTTGCCCATGTTGGGTTGTTCCACAGTTGGGCAGTGTAGACTCATGGACTTGGTTTTATGCTCACAGGCACAGGTGTGAATAACTGTTTGTTGGCGCAAGGACCATGGCGACACGCAAACTGCCAGAGGTGTACAGGCAAAAGAAGCCAAGCGATGCAGCTGAAAACCTCCAGAAAGCCAAAATCCAGCAGCAAAAACCAGTGCGGCAGCTTTCTGAGACGGCGCCCCAGCTAGCTTCAACCTCGTCCCAGAAAGAAGGTGAGGCTCCTGCCCGCTCACCCTGCCTGTCCTGCGATCTCTTATTTCTAACTGCAGCACTTATTGTAGTTTTTTCTGACACATTCCCTGTACTTTGTAGAAGAGGTCATCCAGACGACCCTGCGGGAATTTGACCTCAACTCCAAGTATGGCCCTTGTGTGGGCATGTCTCGGCTAGAAAGGTAAGCCATGTGGTGGCTGTCGCTAGCAGGTTGTACAAAGAGTGACCAGGCATGGAGTGAAGCAACTTTTCAATGTGTAGGTGGGAGAGGGCTGATAAGTTTGGACTGGCGCCCCCCGAGTCCATCAAGCACCTGATTGAGCAACATGGGGGGCCGGATAGCCCATTCAACGTGAACGTCTGGGCTGGCAGGATTTGATGGATCCAGTTTACGTTTGTCGCAGTTTACGTTTTTTTTGGTTGTTTCAGATAGTTGTCACTAGTGGCCACCATTGCATCCTGTGGGATAAGCAACCAGCAAGGTCCATTGTGTAGCAAACCGCGCGGCAGGATAGCAGGAGTTGGCGGCAGCAGCAGCGGGGGGGCACTGGTCATTGGGAATAATTGGCAGGCCTGGAGTTAGTTAAATCATGGCAAGTTGACCAGCCAGGGTACAGCAAGTTATCACAGTGTGTGCGTTGATCAGCTTTTTTGGGCATAATAGGATTCCTGGAGGTTGTTGGGGGTTTGGGTACTTGAATTGGATGTGGCGCCGCGCAAATTTGTCCCTTATGGTTTTCCTTTGCGCTGTCCTCCGTATCATTTTGCACCTGTTTTACTGAAATGCACAGCAACCAGTCTGGCTGTTGCACAGCAGGTTTGTACCTGCACAAATGCTGCCTAGTGAACCAGTGAAAATACTTTCCCCAATTTTATGGTGCATGAAACCTGGCCGGCTGAAGGGAAGCGAGGGATGGCCATGAGGGACAAGCATTGCCGTTGTGCTGAAAGGTTATCGCATTGGTGAACTCAACCAGGATCAATGGGTCAACATGACACTGCCGTCCTGCAACTTCACAGAGACTGCGCCACTGACTGATGTGGTGCGCCAGCCATGCCAGACACCCCAACCGATGCCTGCAGGTCCCTGGTCACCTATTCACGGTTTAAACATCAAATCACCCTTCCATCTTCTAGGTTTCATCGGCCCAATAGATTTTTCCCGCAATAAATTGTTTTCGTTTTTACTAATACTTGGGCGACCTCCCCGTTTCGAGTCCACAACACCCCACATTGCATGCACAACGAAACGCCCCTTGAAATATGTGCCCAAACGAGAGAGGTGTCAGCTGAGCAAGAAATAACCTTATCCACCCACCGTTAAAACACTCAACTTGCACAGCATCTAGTTCCCAAAGGTGAAAGGCAATTTTCACGTCAAGGCATGCATTGCCGAATGTAGGGCCACATGTGCCTCACAACCTCTCTCCAGGACACGCGCGCAGCGCCAATGTAGTGTGACACCCGTGCAAGAATGTCTACCGGAGCACTCGATCTGCTTGGGTGCCTCCCAGGGCCCGCAAGCAAGAGCAACAATGGAGCTTGCGACCTGTTGTCAAGCGAGCTGTTTGCCTATGCTGCAAGCACTGCAGTGGTGGTGGTTGACGTGAGTACTCAACCCGCAAGTACCACTCACCGCCGACGTTTGCTACAACTGAAAGGTAGCCCAAGGAACCGGGGCAGCGCACAGTGTTTGGCTCACCTTGCCACTGTGTGGGTTGCAGGTCAAGACCATGCAGATCGCGTGCACTCTGCAAGACAGCCAGAGGAAGGGAGGCATAATAAAAGCTGTCAAGTGGTAATGACACTAGTTTGGTTATTGGCTCCATCCCTTTTAACCATAGGTTCCTCTGCCAGTAGTTCCTTGCTATGTGCACAAGCTGTCACAAATACAGCTACTTGTGTTGGTTCAGGTGTCCAGACTATTCCCTCAGAGATGTGAAGCACTCCGGTGTCCTACGGTGAGCGTTTGGTACCGGTTTTATCTTGACATCGACCCACTGCATGAACCACAAAAGACCCAATGGCATGCTCACACCTCCAGCCACAATTGGCGCAGGCTAGCAGCAGGGGACAGCGAGGGCCGGGTGCTGCTGTGGGATGTGCGCAGCGCGGTGTACTTTGCGATGCTGGAGGGGCCCTACAAGGGCAACAAGCAGGACGCGCCGCAGTCTGGGGCTGTGCAGGACCTTGCGTGGGTGATGGCGCCCCCCTCGCTGCTGGCGGTGGTGTTTGCCAATGGGCTGCTGGTCCTGTGGGACACAAAAGGTGGGTGGGTGAGTGGGTGGGTGCCGGTCTGCTTTCCATTCTTGCAGAGTGGGTGCACACGCTGTTCAGGTTTAGGGTTTAGGGTTTAGAGCTGTTGGTGCTGTGGGACACAAAAGGTGCGTGGGTGCCAGCCCTGCATCATTACATTCAAGAAGGGATGGGTGCACACACTGTACAGGTTAAGTGTTTAGGTCTTAAGGTGGTAGCCAGGGTAGAGTGCTGTGGGACATAAAGGTGGTGGGTGGGTGGGTGCCAGCTATACCATGGCCCTCATTGTGGGGACTTGTTTTCCCCTGTCAGGATGGTCAGTTGGGACATACGAGAAATTCTCGTGCATGCTAAGCTAAAGTTGCAGCAGACAGTAATAAGCAAATCTGTTGTAAGAGGCGAAATGAGTTACAATTTTTAAATATGAGGAATTCCTAAAAATATTCTCTTTGGTTAATCTCGCGGTAAAATAATGTAACAGAACCTTTTTTTGTGGCGCAGAGGGCACTGTGGTGTGGCGCAAGGAGTACGCCCAGGAGAACGTGCCCCGCACCCTGCGTGTCAACCCCTGGGACCGCCGCCTGCTGTGCATGTGCAGCAACAGGGGCAGCCTCACGGTGCTGCAGTTCATCAACCCGCAGCAGGACAAGGTGAAGCAGCAGACCTTCCAGGTGGATGTGTCCAAGGAGGGGGACAAGGCGGTGCTGCGCGCCTACTTCCCAAAGACCAGCGACCTCATGTATGTGCTGCTGTCGCGAGAGGTGAGTGGGCGAAACCCTAAACCCTAAATCATAAAACCATAGGAAGCGCTGGGTGAGTGGGTGCTTGTGACCCATTCATCTAGTGGTGCAGCATCCAAGAAGGAATATATTGTTCAATTGGCGTGGGGTCGATTCAACTCATAGTCAAATTGTGCATTATCTAGTAATGCTAATTTTACGCAATCTAACCGTGTTTTGACTGCTAATCATCCAATGGTGATCTGCCCATGCAGGTGATAGTGTTTGACCTGGAGTTCATGCAGCCGGCCGCAGCCACCACGCTCCCAAACAGCAAGCCTGCCTTTGACGACATCCTGGGCGCATACGGCCCCCTGTCATCCTCCAACCCATCCTACGCAGCAGGCATCGAGCTGATGTGCTGCTCCCACAGGGACGGCCACATCAGCCTGTGGAGACGCCAGCCGCAGCAGATCTCATACACCCTGCTCAGCATGCACCGGTTGCTGGCCCCTCAGATGCAGTCGAATGTGGCGTCTGGGTGCACGCTGCTGGCCATGAAAGGGGTGTTGAACCAGCGGCTGCCGGTGCCACCTGCCCAAGCCCCTGCCGAGCCCGTGCGGTACGAGGCGCCACTGATCGACTTTGGCATGGATGACGGTGCTGTGGATGAGGCAGAGGCCAATGGCAGTGACCCTGTGGGGCATGGGGTGGAGGCGCAGGAGGTACCGAGTGCAGAGCAGCAGTCGCTCATGGTCATGATTGTGACTGGGGAGGGGCAGACCTGGCAGTGGGAGGTGCCCCTGCCGTCGTTCGAGGCGGTTGCTGAGGCAGGCGCTGCGGTTGCAACGACAACCCCTTCGCTACAAGGTGAGCATATGGGACCAGATTTGGATTATAGCAGCATGATTGTAAGGACTATTGATCTGCGTACTCGCCAATTCATGCGTGGGTCCTGGTGATCAGCCAACCCGGACAGCAAGTACCCATTGCTTATAAAATCGAACATCTTTTTCCAAACGGATTAAAATCGAATAAAAAAGAATGCACCTGATTAATTGTCAAACTGTGATAGTCTAACGCCTCTTGCCCGCGCGCCCAACCTGCATCGCTCCCCTGGCGCAGGTGTCCTCCACTCCCTGGCCAGCAACATCATCTCCTTCTCAGTGTGCCCCTGGCCAATGTACGCGGGCCAGGACAAATCAGACCCCGACCTACTGTCCAGGGCCCACCGGGGAGGGGCAGGAGGGGTGGGTGCAGGAGGGGTGGGTGCGCAGGTGGACCAGGAGTTTAGCGCCTCTGCAGTGCTGCTGGCTGCGGTTACTGGCAATGGGCAGCTGCATGTGGTGACTGTGCAGCGGGGCACCTGGACGCCGCTGGCCGCCACGCTGACCATCACGCTAGGTGCGCTCGCGTTTGCGTCTGGGTTGACACCAGTGCTTCACTGGAACCCACATGCGTCATCACATCACTGGAACCACTCTGCGCCATTCTTCAGGGCGCAAAAAACGGTGACGTCGGTGCTTCACTTGAACCACATGCATCATCACATCACTTGAAGCATTCTACATCATTCAATTCTTCCACCACTTTGCTCTTCCACCACCAGCACAGTATTGCACGCCACATTCTGCCACGTTTCAAGAACTTCCCAAATGGTTCTTGGGGATAACCATTTTTCAGTGCGCAATCGGTGCAAATGCCCCATGTGAACCAGCCTCGGTGTTCATCACTTAGCTGGAACAGAAACAACCTGGTGCAGTTAGCGCAGTAACCTGAAAAGCCAAGCAAGCTCATATGCGCGCCACCACATGATAAACCCCCTTCAACCCTCCACCGCAGATGTGCACAAGGACTCAGCGCGCGGCGTGCGGTGGCTGGGCAGCACCCCCCGCATCGTCACCTACAGCAGCCGCAAGGCCAGCTCGGGCACAGGCTACAACAACGCGGTGGCCATCACCGACCTGCGTGACCGCAGCACTGTCAGCATACGCGATGTGGCGGTGGACCAGGCGCCCCTGGTGGCAGTGCGCGCCTCCCCCAGTGGGGCTTACCTGCTGCTGCTCATGCGGGGGCAGCCGGCGGAGGTGTGGCTGGTGAGTGGTGGGTGTGGGGTGTTGGGTGGAGTGGTGGGTGTGGGTGGTGGAGTCGGGGGTGTCGGGGGTGGAGGGGGTCCATGATGTGGGGGGGTAGACAACTCATAGGTGGAAAAGGGGAATGGTGGTTTCGTGGGATAGTGGAGGTGGGTTGAAAGAAGCAACTGCACAACCACCGCCAACAGCATACTCCATGCTCGAGCTACATGCGTTGCTGATCGCTCATGCTACACCTGTCATGCATGGCCCCGCATGTGGCGCCCAAGTGGCAAGGACGGTGAAATATTGGTTCTTGGGGATTTGCTGAAGAGCCCTGACTCTGTTTTGCAGGTGAGCGAGAACGTTGATCCCACTCGGCTGCGCACGCTTGACCTCCCCTTCACCGCGGTTGAGTGGATGACACCTGGCGACATGTGCATGCACACAATGGCAGCCATGGAGCCGCACAGGTGGCACGCGGCAGGGGGCCCAGGGGATCAACCCAAAACCACAGGGTGAGGAACTGCCTTTTTTCTCTATTGAATCGGACGTTGCCATGTCAAATCAATCGCACATTGCAGCGCCGCGTCAGTCAATATGGACATTGCAGGATTCTGTGCTGTATCAATTGCACATCAATGGTTGAATGGGGCATGTACGTTGCTAAAACAACGTCCCGCAATGTTGAATCACTACCCACCTCCGCAGAGCCGCCCCCAGCCCGCCACCCGCGCCCAGCCCCAGACCGAGCAGCAGCGGCGACAATGGCGGCGGCAGCGGCAGCCTATCCCCACAGCCCAGCACCACCGACGGCCCCTCTCCCACCCCCAACCCCTCCCCACTCCCGGAGGAGAAGCTTGGCTTTGCGCTGGGGGATGGGCGCCTTGGGGTGATCAACATCCGGGGCCACAGGGCCTCCAACGCCAACGTGCGCAAGCCCATGTGGGGGCTGCTGGCGGGTGCCGAGGTGGGTACCAGGCTGCGGGACACCGTTCTTGCTTTACCCTAAACCCTAAACCACAGGCATCGGGGTGAAGGGCTCAGGTTTTAGGGGCTCGTTACAGGCGTCGAGGTGCGCAAAACGGCTGTAGGCAGAGCGACATGCAGTATATGCAGCTGGTCATGTGGCGTTTAGCTGCAGCATTATATCAGAAGTGATATAAATCAGTGGACTGCCCTGCTTATTTTGCTTCTGCGTCGCTCTGAGGGACTTGGCCCTTGTGCTGGAATGCATGGAAAACCAATCCACCCTAACACCCCATATAATGACAGTTTTTTTATTTGTAGGTACCTGGTGATATGTTTGTTCACTTTTATTGCTTGTCCCCCTTTCAGGTGGTTGCCACTGCTGTGACCGGGTGGGGCAACCTGGTGGTGCTGGGTGACGCTGAGGGCCACCTGATGAATTGGGACACCACCAGCGGCAAGATTGTGGCGCTTGCAACGGGGGGGCAGGGGCCCATCGTGCGCATCTACTGCTCACCGCCGGGCTGCCCAAGGCTGTCCAACTCCATAGCAATTGGTGCGCAGGGTTCAGGATTAAGGGCTTGAGCCAGGGCTTGGGCGGTGAATGTGTTGTTTAGTATTTTGGCATTGACTTTGGAGTGCCTATTAGTCGTTATTGTACAGTATTCTGTTGTGCCCTCTCACATGCACAACCGACGTCCAGGTGCGCGTGGCGGTCCAGTGGCCCCCCTAGATCCTAGACTCTAAACCCTGAACTCATGTCTGTGGTGATTGTTCCAGGCGACGTCCAGGCGCGCGTGGCGGTACTGTTTGCCAACGGCGCCTTTGGAGTGTGGGAGCTTGATTCCCGCAACGAGCTGCAGCCCGGCCTAGCCAGCGTGTCTGCCTGCGCCCGCTACGGCCCCGTGACTGACCTGGAGTGGCTGCCGCTGCCGCACCCGGTGGGGGGTGGATCGGTGCTGGCTGCCACGCTGGCGGATGGCAACCTCATACTGCTGGACATGTGTCAGGTGGGGATGGCGCTTGGGATGGGAACATGATGGGGATTGGGGTTGGGGACACGTGTTTGGTGGGGAATGGTGCTGCCACGCTGGCGGATGGCAACCTCATACTGCTGGACACGTGCCAGGTGAGGGTGGGGAGTGGTGCTGGGGATGGGCCATGGTGGTGATTGAGGTTGTGGACACGTGTTGGGTGGGGAGAGGTGCTGCGGGCGGGCAGGTTTGGAGGCGCAACGCTATCCTGCCTGATTTGCACGCACAGGTGTGTTCTCCCCTCACAGCTCGGAGGGTGAAACGAGCCTACCTTCATGCCCGAACCATGATCCCAGACCCTTTCGCTCCAACCTAGGATGGCTCCCAAACCCTGATCCAAGGTGTTTTTCCCTCCTTTTTTCCTTCTTCTTTTGATTGCGGTGCCAAAGGTGTATGTTGCCCGCAGGTGGTGGAGGGCGGCCCCCGATGGAAGCGGCTACAGGCATACCAGGGGGTGCTTGGAGGGGCATGGCCATTTTCGCGGGGGTCGCTGGCTGCCCCCCCGCCCCTGGCCTCGCCACTCACCTTCCCACAGGCATGGCTGCAGTTCCTGAGGCTGGTGCTGCAAAGGGGGCTGCTGGTGGAGCGATTGCAGGTAAACCCTAGCCTGGCCCCAGCGGCAACTGGTTAACCATAGCATGGCCCCAGGTTACGCCCTAGGTGTTAAAATCCTAGCCAGTACCCGTGCGGTTTGCATGAATGGCTGTGCCCTTTATGAAGGCCAGCTTTACGTCACAATTCATACCTATTTTATATTTATTTTTTATCCACATGTCCTGGTGGCTCTCATGCTGCTGCTGTGCCTGCATACACCAGCAAGCAGTTCTACGCTGACACCTGGTAATGTTCAGGCGCTCATCAGCGCCGACGACTCTAAACCCTAATCATTGAACCCTACACCCTGTGCAGGCCCTCATCAGCGCCGACGACCCCTCCGACCTGCTTGACGCAGACGCGCTGCTGTGGGAGCACTTCCCCCGGCAGGTGCCTCAGGCATGGGACAAGAGCCTGCGGCACAGGAGCACCTCGGAGATGCCTGACGGTGCGGCTGCTCCCGTACATGATTGGTGGCACGGTTTCAGCCCAGATTAGCAGTCATTCTTGCATGCGCAACCCCAGTTCTGGCTTACCAGCCCTCCTGGGTATTTGTTTAAAAATTCTGATTTCAGAAAGCCCAAGGACTGTGCTGCACACTTGCTTTTTTCCAAAGAGACAACCCTGGAGACAACCCCAAACCTACCACCCACAAACGCCTGACCTACCACCTCTGTATTGTGCAGGCAAGTTTGCCGACATGCTTGGAGACTTTGCTGACATTGCCGAGGAGGACAGTGGGGGGGAGAGTGGGGTGCAGGAGGCAGCAACCACCACCCCCGCCGCCTCCACCGCCCACCCAACAATCCCCACCCAGCCCCTGGTGGCACCCGCCACCACCACCAGCACCACCAGCACCAGCGGCAGGGGTGGGGCAGCCAGTGGGGGCCGGGCAGGTCAACGGGTGGAGGGGTCCAGGTGGGCATCATATGGATGCAAGGGTTTGCCTGTGGTTTGTGGATGGCCCAAAGGCTTCATGCTGCCATGTGCACCAGCTGAAGGGTTGACTTGTGTGCGTTGCTTGTCATCCCATGTGTTACCTTCCTTGTTAGGTCAGGGTCAGGCGCCGCGTGTGCAAGACTGACTGTTGACTTTTATGTATTGCTATGCATTTAACTACCTCACTAGCTAACTAGGTCAGCGTCTACTGGCTCTCCACCAAGGGTTGAACTCCCTGTCAGGCAAGAGGTAACCTAACGTGCTGTGCTGTGATTTGCAGCAACTCCTTCTCCACCAAGGCCGTCAAGGCGCTAGGCTCCCAGCTGAGCCGCATGGTGCAGCTGGGGGGGCAGGGGCAGGGCCAGGGGCAGGGGGAGGCAAGGGGGCAGAGGGAGCCATTGGCGGCAGCCATGCAGCCCACAGACCACGGTGAGGGTTCGGAGGGTTCAGGATGGAGGGTTTAGTATTTAGTGGCCATGGCAGGCCATCAGTCCCCAGCACTTGATTGCCTTTCAGTCAATGTGGGCGGGCATTGAACATGCCATCACTCATGTGCTGCGCTTTTCTGTTCTTGACAGGTTCCCTAAACCCTATTGTAACCCCCCAGAAACCTTTAAATCCCTGCGGGGGCAATTCTGATCCCTGTCAACATGCGCAGGCATGCCTGACCCCCAGCAGCGGTCCCGCTTCACCACCCCAGTGGCGGTGCTGCGCATCATGGCGTGGAGGCGGGGTGGCGGCCAGCTGCTGACGCCTGACGAGTGGCGGGTGTACGAGGCGGCGGCGGGTGCAGGGGACATCACGTGCCTCATGGCGCTTGCGGCGGGGGTGACCAGGAGCCAGGTGGGTGGGGGTTCAAGGGGGGGGTGGTGTTCATGGAAAAAATGAGTAATTGGAGGGATGCAAGTACATTTGAAGAAAGGAGTGGGGAATTTACGACGCAAGGTGTACCAGTGGTTTGCGTGGGTGATGCAACATCAATTGGTTCTGAGTATTGCATGGTGGCAGGGGGCATATGAGGATGCATCTGAGCGTTCAAGCAAGGCCTGACCTGTGTGCCGGCACGACACAAGGTGCAGACAATTGACCATGGCATGATACTTGGGGGTGCAGGATGAGATGCAGTTCTGGCAGCGGCTCCCGCAGTCCCTGGCTGCCGTCAAGCGCATGCACACAGCCTGGGAGGCAAGCCGCGCACCGCAGCCCGATGCCCCGCCTGGCACCCCTCCCGCCCAACCCCCCCTGTCTGTGCGCAAGGGGTGCGAGCTATGGGATGATGCAGCGCTGGTGGCTGAGTCCAGCGAGCGCGTGCAGTGGCATGAACACATCTCGCGCCGCAACCTGGAGCACTCGCAGGAGCTGCAGGTGGGGGTGAAAATGTTGTACATTGTATAAGAACATCCTGTAGTAATATAAAAGTATTGATAATTATATTGTTGTATCGACACATTGTAATATAGTTTGTGGGGGGAGCAACCTGGAGCACTCGCAGGAGCTGCAGGTGGGGTAAATGTGTATTCTTATGGGGGGCAACAACCAAGGGTAATAAGATACTTAAAAGTAGTCTCATATGGTCAATAAGAGAAGAAAAATCGATGTTAGGAAAAGTCATATACGGTAATACGGTAATGAAAACAGTTGTTAATGGATGCTGCCACTGGATGGCACGCCTGTTACGTTTTCGCTGCCCCACACTTCTGCAGGAGAAGCGCATGATCGAGTACGTCATCCTGGGCGACTACCAGACTGCGGTAGGCTTCCTGCTAGCCTCCACCCCAGACGCAAGCGCGCGCTACTACCGAGACGCACTATGCACCCTGGCGCTGGCTGCAGCACACAGCACCGGGGATGGGGTGGGTGTGGGAGATGGGGATGGCGCCGGTCCCAGCAAGGCACTGCATGTGCAGGCCGCCAAGGTCATCGCTGCCAATGCTGCGGGGGTTGGGGACCACCTGCTGGGTGTGCCGCTGCTGTGCTCCTCAGGTGGGGGGGTGGGGGGGGGGTGGAGGGTGGGGGTGGGACCCAGTCCGATGGGTGCAGTTAGATGCGGGGATGGGTTCATAAAGTGAGTGGTGAGTGTGTCTTGCAACGGAGTGTACCTCTTATCGGTGGGCGGGACGTTCCTTCAATCCTAATACACAGATGCATCGAGTGGCTGTAAAATCTACTTGAGCATGGTCTCCCAGTGCCTGAGATATACTGCTGTGTGCAGGCTTGGCCGCTGAGGCCGCTGCAGTGCTCCAGGACGCTGGCCTGTGGCGCTACGCCTCCACGCTTGCTGCCACATCGCTCTCGCTGCAGGAGCGGGCGCAGGCGCTGGAGCGATATGCGTCGCACGTGCTGCAGGTGAGGTGCAGTTCGGGGATAGTCGCAGGCGCCGGGGCTGGTGTTGGCCTATGGCTTTTGATTTGGCCGCTGGCTGTAAACTTCCTGCCTCGTCTGAATTACGTGGCTAGTGCTGGTAACAGGCGCATGCCTTGGGCATTCATCTACTCCCGCTAACATGGGTGTGGATTTAATAAACCAGGAATCTCCTGGTCTACTATGCCAATATTCAACCTGGCCCCCATCACCCTGTGCCCCACCCATATTGGCCCCACATTGTTCCACCCCACCATTGGCTTATCCCCGCAGGCGGAGGGTCAGGTATGGAAGGCCATGGCCATCCTGGTCTCCGCCGGCCGCCTGCGCACCGCGGTTGAGACGCTGGTGGACTGCGGCCTGCCCGACTGCGCCATCGCCCTGGTGTCTGCCTGTGGGGCTGCTGGGCTTCCCAGGGATGCCACGCAGCAGGAGTCGGGCGGGCTCAGTAACCTCTTCCAGGTGGGTGGGGTGGTGGGGGAGGGAGAGGGTGTCGCTGCGGTGGCATGTGGGTGATGGGTGGATACACGGAGTGGGTGCCGTCCCCATAGGAACATGCACGAGGGCATGTAGGCCCGGACTGGCGCTGCTTGATGGCAGGGCATGTGAGGCCGCAGAGATTGCCACTCTACAGTATTACTCTCGCCATCATGGCGCGCTGTTTAACCAACAAAGCCATGTTTTTAGCATTGATCTGTGTGTGTTGGATGACTTGGTGCATGTGATGTGTGGCATGGTGCATGTGCAGTGAATCTTCGCACATCTGGCATGTGGGCATGGTGACTGGAGCATGCGGGGTGTGTGGTGGCGCATGTGGCGTATGACATTGTGCATGCAATGCGTGACATGAGTGTGTGCATGTGACGTGTTGATGTGGCGGCTGTGATGTGGTGACGTGGTGGCTGTTGCCTGCAGGTGGGTGGCCACACGCCCGTGCGCAGCCGCTCCAGCAGCCTGGTTGGCCCCGATTCGCGCGGCCCGCGCCGCACCACCACCGCCGAGGGTCCCGACGCAGTTGCCACCCAGTTCAGGGACTACATCTGTGATGTGCTGCAGCAGCTGTAGGAACATGGGGAGCTGAAGTTAGCCTTGAGCGGACGCTGGCAGGCGGGCAGTGCTTGCCTTGTGGGGATGGACTATGGTGCCAGGATGCAGGTGTTAAGGCTGGGGACTGGGTATTATTATCGGCATGCCTGTTATGCATACACCAGTGCTGGATGCCACTAGTAGCCTTTGGGGTTTCCAATTTTGGTTGAGTTGAATTCTTGTGAGCACGATGTTTCAAACGGTGACCGCATCTTGGGTGCACTGCACAGACGTTGAGAGCAGCGCACATATGCAGTGGTTTGAGGCGGCCAGTTGGAACAGTGAGACATGGCAGGCAATCGGCTGCACAAACCAGTAGACTGCTGGGCAAACTTTGTGAACAAATTCTTGTGTGTTTTTCTTTTCATTTTTCCAAGTATTTTTGCTGCTGAGAGCGCGGGTTGGCCCGGGGCGGCCCGGGCAGTCCCGGCGCACGTGCATACTTTGCGCGCTGCCGGAAGTAGCAAGATGAGTTGAATGTTCCAGGTGGTACTTGGGCTGAATCAAGTAAGCAGCTATTATGCTACCGTGCCAAACCAACCAACGCGTCGCGTGCCTCACACTTAGTGCACGAACAGGAGCGAGGCCGTTCTGTGGGCCCCTACGATTGGCCATATGCATGCATGTATATATACACGACCACCATCGGTTACACCGCTGCCTTTTGGTTCCTCCCCACTTCAGACCAGGCCGTTCAACTCAGCATTGATTTGAGTTCCACCTCTGTACGAGCACTGAAGTGAGTTGGCACGCGTACGGCGCTTGATTGGCCAGTAGTGGGGCGTCAGTGGTGATGGCAACCCCAGTTACTGGCCCCGCCCCGCTCGATGCGGTGCTCTGGCTGAGCTGATCACACCATGGAGAACAGCCAGCGGGCTCAGCGGCGGCGGGTGCTGCAGGAGGCCCGCAGGCCGCTCTATGACCTCCCCTGCCGGCAGCTCATCGAGCTGCCCGGGCGGCCCCATGTCATGTACGAAGTGCGGGACTACAGCGTCAACCGGAAGGAGAGCCGGCTGGCAGCCAGGGCGGAGGTCCCGTTCCTGTTCAAGGCCTTCGAGACGGGGCAGAAGCCGCCCCGGAGGAACAAGAACGGGACCATCATCGAGGACCAGAGCAGGGTGGCGACTATACATGAGTACCTAGACTGGACGGTCACTTCCGAGGAGGCGCTGCAGGACGACCAGGTGGTGAGCTCACAGTCTGGGTAGACCACTGAACAGAGGGTCAAGTGCACTCTGCACCGCACATGCTTGTCTGCCCGCTGCCCACCTGAGGCCCAGGGCACGCAGCAGTGCAACACACCCAACCAACACATACTCCTTTCAGTTGTCAGCAGTGTGAGCTCACAGTCTGGGTAGACCACTCATCGAAGTGTCAAGTGCAACTGCAGCACACATTGTTGTCTGCCCTCTGCCCATCTGAAGCACTCAGCAATGCATGCATCACACCCAACCAACACATACTCCTGTCACTTGTTCAGCAGCGTGAGCAATACCAAAATGGTCTTTTCAAACCTCAGTTCCACACAGAAAGGTCCTCTTGCCCTCTCCCTGGTTGTTACTAAAGCCCTGTGCACTGCCCCCACAGGACTTTGCGGGGTTCAGAACCATCGTCCTGCTGCCCCGCCATATCCCCAGCTGGCCGGCGCCCCACATGTACCAAACAGAGGGCAAAAAGGCGTGTGCGCAGCTAGGGGGGACCAAAAACCCCCTCCCGGAGCTCCTCTTCCAGAGCCTGAAGCCCATCTCAGCAGCCACGGTGCGGCTGGGCCCGGGCTACATGGAGGTCCCTTTCTTCGCCACTGCGGAGCACCGGAGGCACAAGGGCTTTGGGCGGGCCCTGCTGGAGGCGGTGGAGGCGGTTGCGCGGTGTCTAGGGCTGGAGCTCATCATGCTGTGCAGCACAGACGACCCCACCATCAAGAACACCTGGCGCAAGCTGGGGTTTGTGTTCACCACGGATGACGACCTGCGGGAGTTTGGGATCCAGCCGCATGACCTCCTGCACATGGACAACACCGTCCAGATGCACAAGCACCTGCCCCCCCCGCGCAAGCTCAAGCCTGTGCACATACGCCACGAGTGGTTCAACCTGCGCGCGTACTACACCGAGCCCCAGCATACCCAGCAGCAGCAGCAGGGGGCCAACAGTGGCAGGGGGTCGTTGGCCAATGGCCACACCCACCACAGCCTCGGTGGCAGTGAGATGGAGGTAGATATCACCACAGTCAGCAGCTGAGACCCACCCACTAGTGAGGGGGCAGCAGGCCATTGTTAGAAGTACGTGATAGCAACCCATATGGCCTGGTGCCACCTATTCCAGGGGCCACTGCAACTCAGTGCTACAGGCAGGAAACCGAAATACCCTAGTTGGCCCACCGGTGTAGAGCACTTGCTTCCTTTACTGATCCCGCTATGGCAGCCTGGGCTGTGTGTGCTTCAAAGTGCACCGCAAGGCTTGCCTGCAAGTTGCACCACTTTTGAGGGGTGCAGTGACCCCCTAGCTCCACAGCCTTTATTCCAGGCCCCCGCCTGAACCACTCGTCCCAATTTTGGCACCCCTTCCTTTGGTATTACATTAGGTTGCGTTGTATTGTACAGTAGAAGAACCCTTTGCCTTTTTCCTCTGCAAAGCCACGCTTGATTGTTGAGGTAAAGATTGCCACACAGTTGCTGCAGCTGGCTCCTTCAGAGTTATTTGACAATCCTTGTAACCATTTGGATTTCAGATATGAGCCATGGGCCACTTGCAAGTGGTGATGCCTGCGTGCTTGGGCATCAAGTGTTGAACCAGCGATCGACCAACACGCCGTGGCCGATGCCCCAGCAGGCAACATGTTACCTGAAATCGGTTTTAAACCGGTCTGAATGTGGCTCAAACCTCCATTTCACTACAGACTGAGTCCTGCTGCACTCAAGATCTTCCAAAGTGGTGACCAGACATATCCCAGTGCTTTCCTTTTTTGTTTTTCTTTTTTTGCATCCCAGTGGCGTTCCACATGCCAAGCCACCCATTCAATGGGTGCGGCGGCAGAAAAAGCTACAGGGATCTCCACTTGCGTTTGCATCCCCCAGCAGTCGTTGTAACGAAACAGGTGCCAACCCACCAGCTAGGACGGTAACTGCTTCTCAAAGGCCCTGCAGAGATCCCGCGCCGCGCTGGCGCTGGTCCATATGTACCCTTGAATGAGTAGCAGATATTGGTATAAATTACAGGAGCTGAACCAGTGGGTCTGGACTACAATGCCGTACAATATGCATACAGGTACAATGACACATCATTGGTATCAATAAAAGTCTTGCAATTAATTCCACTGTTTTGCGGGTTACCCCAAAAACAGATGCAGCATTGCCTGCTGCAACATGCAGCGGCAGGCCAGCAAATGGCAGCTGCACTAGTGCGCAATGTGCTACACATTCCTTGAAACTGTGAGAGTGTCTGAGTTCCACACAACACAGGGCACTTTAAGCCATCCCTTAGCAACGGGCTGATTCTACTCGACCACTTTGACCTTGCAAGCTGCACTAACTTGCGGTATTCATGGCACATTTATCTGTCTGATAATCCGCACCGCACAACTTGTCCTCACAAAGCTAATGCAAGCAAATGGCACCACCATGGAGCAGCAATATCGACATCTAAAATCAGACACACTAGCGCCTCAAAACCGTGCATCCCCAGGATACGAGGCTGGTGGAACTTGGTTCATGAAAGCGCATCAAGCACGTCCACATCAACGCACCCAAAATGATAGACTAAAGCAAATACATGGTGCAGGGTCCCTGCATGCCTGCCCCAAACTGCTACTGGTACAACAACCCTGATCCCACCCGCCCTCTGCAACCCATGCCCAGGGAAAAGTAACTCTATAACCACATTCCATACACTTTTCGCTTTCTACACGGCACTGACAGTCACTTAAGGCTCCTTAGCGACTTCGCCCAACGCACGTACATATATGCAGGCCTAGTACATTGCCGCCGCGTGCATGCTGCCCCCCACCGAGTTGTGCAGTATGCTGGAATCGAAATCCAGCGCCGCCAGCACCCACAGGCACTGGAGTTGATCGTAGCGCAGGCGGCTCAGGGTCAGGGGCCTGCAGAGCAGTGTGAATTGTGGTAAGGTAAAATTTCAACACCGAAATCATACCAACAGAATATTCATAAAAACTGGTGACCACTGATGTATACATGGCACAGGCACGTCTGGGGATGTATGCGATCAATTGGAAACATACATGGCGATAAAACTTATCGCAAAAAGCAGTGAAGCAAATGTCAGGCCAAAATTATATTTGGATTATTAGAATGACGAATCAGTTATGATCATTGTACAAGCCACATTATCTTTTCTCTGTCCCAGCGGAGATTATGCTTTCAAGGCAATCCACCCAAGCCCTCCTCCCTGGGCCCCACCACCACTGCCCGCGTGTCCCACCTCCCCCTCTTCATGTCAATATCCTCCTCCCCATGCGCGTCCAGGTAGGGCGAGGGGCGGAAGGACACCCGCCCGCATGACAGCAGCACCAGCCGCGTGTCGCGCACTAGCAGGAAGGGGGCGGTGCCTGCAAGGGGGTGGAGATGGGGGTCGAGGTTAATGGGTTGGGGTGCGCAGGCGAAGGAGTGGGACATGCAGTGCCCTGGTGCTGATGCCACGTGCTGGAACCCACTTGCAGATGCACGGGGCAGGTGGCCAAGGCAAGGTATAGTGCTGCAGCGGCGGCAGGGAATGCAAAGCCCTCTCGTGGAGTGGGGTACCCAGTGCACTCAGTCACCAAGCATTTTTTTTTGAAGGTGTCCATGTCACAAGCATCTCACATACAGGCCTGGTCTAGGCTCCCTCATCCGCAGCCTATCCTCTCCCTGCCACGCGCCAGAGCTCAGCGCATGCCCGTAGCACTGCCCAGTGCCTAAACCCTACACCCTACCTGCGCCGCATCTCAACGCGCGCCCGTAGCACTGCCCCGTGCCTAAACCCTGCTCAAAACCCTACATCCAACACCCAAAACCCTACCTGCGCCGCATCTCATCGCGTGCCCATAGCACTGCCCCGTGCTGCCCTCGGCCTTGCAGCGCAAGTCCCCACAGCACAGCAGCGTGCCGCACAGCAGGCACAGCGCGGGGTTGACGGGGGAGCGCCCGCACGCCGCGCACCCCTGCTGCATCATGCTCAGGTAGAAGTCCTGCGGGTAGGGTTTAGGGTTTAAAGTCGAGGGTTTTCGGATTGCGGTATAGGGTAAGGGTTGAGGGGCGCACACCGCACAGCCCTGCTACATCATGCTCAGGTTGAAGTCCTGCGGGTAGGGTTTAGGGTTTAGGTCCAGGTGAATTTGTAGGATTCCGGGTGTTGGCGCACTGTTGCCCACGGCACACCCCTGCACCATCACGCTCAGGTAGAGAGGTTCTGGGGTGGGGTCAAGGTGGGAGGGTTGTGAGCTGGGAGTAAACTGGTGCAGAGGTTTATACACAAGTGGGTGTGTGTGCATGTATTTTCTCGGCTTGTGGTTGATACTATTGGCCCTTACCTGGTACTGATCAGGCAGGCGGAGCAGTGCCGGCACGCCCAACCGGAAGCCACTTCTGATCCCCGCTTCCCGAATCGATGTACTCCCCCCTTGGGCCCCAATCTCTTGCACCCCCTGGCCGCTGCTGGAGCCCTGTGGCCGAGACCCTAGCAAGGGTATCGAGTGGCTGCTGCACACCAGGGTGCCACCTGGCGCGTCCACGTGCAAAATCCTAGGGCCTTGGTCTGGCAGCCACTTGGCAAGCAGCTGATCCAGGTGCGGGTGGTGCGCCAGGGATGCCAGAATTTGCTGGGGACTGGGAAATCGCAGCTGGGAGCAGAGAGAGTCCACTTGGTCGATGACAGACTTGCGCCCCAGCTTGCAGGGTCGGTCCTTACCCTGGATTAGGGTGTAGAGCAGGAGCAACCTGCCAAACACGCACACCACTGGTCAGGCCACGTGGCCGTGCACAATGCCACGCTGGGAACGCCACATGGTTCCCTCGATGCGCGCCAACCCATGCACACGTCTCTCAGACCACTCCCACTGCAAATGTGCACTGAAATTCAGCGCCAACCTCATATATTGCCGCGCACACCAGCCACCACACTGTGCGTCCACCACACGCTCACCTGACACGCAACACAGGCCCAATATCACAGAGCAACACAGGTACAGCCCAGCCCCACCCACCTCCTGAGCAGCGGCAGCAGCTAGATGCAGCAGCCCTCCACCAGCGCCACCCCCTCGATGCTATTTACGGTTTACGGTAAGGGTCTGCGGGCACACCAGCCACCGCACCATGCTCCACCCCAAGGTACACAGGCTTGGTTTCCCAGAGCGACTCCGCCCCCCTACCCAACCCCACCCACCTCCTGAGCAGCGGCAGCAGCTGGGTGCAGCAGCCCTCCACCAGCGCCACCCCCTCCCCGCTCCCCTGCGCCATCTCATGAATGGCCCACCTCAGGGCGCCTCCCAGTGTGGCCTGAGATGCATTGCCTGCCAGCGCTGCCAAGGTGGCTGCTTGGCCCACTGCCATGGCAAACACAGGCGCCGCCACTGCCTGCCACACACAAAAACACATACATTTATTGTTTCATACACTACGGCGCTGCCGCCCTTGTGGACTATGTATCTACTTGTTAATGGATTGTCATGTTTCAAGAAAACAGAAAAAAGGCTGACGCGAGACTCGTAGTTTTGGGGAGGCATCAGCTGCGAAGCAGTGCACCAATTGCAACCCAACGTTTAAAACTCAACATCCTTCTTTTGCTACACATTTTCTCTGTATGGCAGGGGCAATAGTAAGGGTGGAACGCACAGGGGCAAAGAAGGTGTTACATGCTCTTAAACAACCTAGACAGACTGGCTTGGAGGTGGCCAAACCTCCACAAAACCCTGTAAGAGCGATGTCTCCCCAGCCTCCACCAATTGGGTATGGTGGGGCAGTGAGCCAACACGCATCGCGATTGGCTGCCGACAGCGTTGCGTGTGCCTGATGCATAGGTTCATGGCATGGGGGAGCCATGTTCCTGGGTTTCCACCATTGCAGGCTTGCTGCACTGTCAACCTAAGAACATGGTCGCCTCCATCCATGAACCTATGCATCAGGCACACGCAACACTGTCGCCAGCCGGTGTGTGGCTGGAGAAACACTGCTTGTGCAAGGTTTTGCAGGGTTTTGTAGGGTTTTGGTCACCTCCCAGATGCACTTGCATTTCCACAGGTCGGCAATGTGGCGCAGGTATACAGCGCGGGGTGTGCGACCCTGGATATTCAAAACCCTAAACCCTAGAGTTCGTGCCTGCAGCAGTCCAAACCCATTGTGTACCCCTCTCCGCATCGCACATGCTTCATCAAACGAGGATGCCCCCCACCGGGACAGACTTTGTAGTCGTTTAAGCGCATTTTGCGGTTTGTTTCTATGCACGCATGCATGGTGCGACGCGGATAGTGATTGGGGACCAGGGATTCTGCACCGCCCAATTTTCAGACATTGTGACAGAATTTCGACAGGCTTCTAGATAAGATGGGGCAGCAAGGCAACTGCACCTCACTCAATCGCACCACAACACAGCGCACACACCTGAATCACCCGCACCAGGCATGTTAATATAAAAACAAGATAAAAAACCCAGACAGCATTTGTGCCTACATCGCACTCACCCGCAGCATGCCGCACACATTCCCAGTGATCCTCACCCCCTGCCCCGCCCCCCGAGGGTTGACTGCGTGGCCAAACAGCACCAGCACAAGCACAAAGGGGTCCCGCACCAAACCCTCCCAGGACCCTTCTGGGGCTGCCACACCCCCAGCATCCCCACCCCCACCAGCAGCAGCATCACCACCGGTGGGGGGTGGGGGGTGGGCCCCCGTGGCGGAGGCGGCCTGGTGCAGCAACGGCAGCAGGCATTCGAGGATGTTCACGTCGTGCAAGGGGGGTAGCGTATAGCCGGCCTGCGGCAGGGGAGGGGTGGTTAGGATTAGCAGTGTTTGACGTTTGTTGTGGGGGATCCAGTTTTTGCTTTTCATCGCTAAATGAGGCGCATACTCATACTCGTTTTATCATTATATTTAATATTAGTATAAGTATTATTATTTAAGGCGCATGCTGCTCTTGCATGTCCAGCGTTCACACAGGGGGTGGTGTACTGTGTGCCCTTGGTAGCACACCTGCAATGATCATACACCAGAGTATGTGTGTTAACGCCTGTCCAACATAACATGAAAAAATGGTAATCTTACTAATCCTTTAAAGCATTTGTAGGTGATTGGGGAGGGATACCAATATATTAGATAATTATATTATATAATCCCTTCCAACTTGCATGCGCACCACACAATGCAGGCAAGAGCGCGTACCGCAGGCGATCCCTCCCCGCTAAACATCCATTCCATCACACCCTTGGCCACCGAGGCGCAGTCTTCCTCACTGCCGCACCCCCACGCGCACAGCATGATCCCCAGGTGCTGCATGGCGCGCCACTGGCCAAGCTGCGCAGCCCTGATGGAGGTGTCATCTGCGTGGCACAAAACCCTGTTTAGCTATCTCCCCCACAAGCACCTGCCCCCTATGCGCCTCCTCAAAATGCGCCAAGCTATCTGCAAGCACCTTCCCAGCAAACTGCTGTCCACACACCAACCCCTACACTGCCCTCACGCATCAACCTATTAAATAATGGTAATTAGTCATCACCACCGCCCACACACCAACCAAATCACCCCACCCCCCCGGCCCCGCACCTATCTCCCCCACCAGCACCTCCCCCCTGTGCGCCGCCTCAAAATGCGCCAGGCTATCCGCAAGCACCTTCCACACAAACGCCAAGCAGCGCACCCCCTGCTGCTCCCCCAGCCCCCGCAGCCGCCAGTAGTGCGCAACCACATCCCCGTGGGAGCCAGGCGCCACCGGTGTGGGGGGTGGGGGGGGCTGTGCATCGGGGGGGGGTGCGGCGAGTTCCCCTTGTGGTGGGGGTGGGGGTGGTGGGGCAGGGGGTGGTGGCTGTGTGGGGTCTTCCTCCTCCAGCAGGATGTCTGCGGAGGGGTGGGGTGGGCTGGTGGGTGGTGGTGGTGGGAGTGACGGTGAGTGGTGGCGGTGGTGGGGGGTGGGAGGGTGGTGCAATGGATGTTTGCTTGGCTATCAGATGGTGCAAATTGCACACAGAGGGTATGCCCTATTAACAACAATTGCACAGCCATCACCGCCGTGGCGCACGCATCCCCGACTGTTGACCAAATTGCCTTGGCATACCACCCCCACACCCCCAAACGGCCACACCCCACCACCACCCCACCTTCCCAGTCACCCCACTGCTCCTCCTCCTCATCCCCATCCGCCTCCATCGCATCCCCAGGGCCAGCCCCGGGGATCGGCACAGGGACCGCCCCGCCCCCACCCCCGGCGCCCCGCCCCGCTGGCAGGATCGCCGTTATGATGCTGTGCGGCACACGATTATAGCACAGGTACTCCAACATGTAGCCGTAGCATCGCACCGCAAATTCCGAGGCCAGCTCCGACTGAGTCCCCAGGCGCTGCGCCAGCGGGTCAGGGTCCGCGCCTGGGCGCACAGGGGTTAAGGGTTTAGGGTTCTGGCTTGAAAGTTCAGAGGTTTAGGGTTTAGGGTTCTGGCCTGGGAGTAGAGGGGTATACGGTTTAGGGTTTAGGGTTTTGGGTTGCAGCAAGTGCTTTGGGGTTTTAAGGTTCAAAGCTGGGACCACAGAGTGGGGTTAAGGGTGTGGCCATGGGACACCGTGGGTGAGGAAGTGGCTTGGTCATGTGTTGGATTCCAACGGCAGCACACGGCACGAGGGCTTGTGGGTGTCCATCCATGACGAGTGCTTAATCATGCAAGTGGCCACATTCAAAAATCTGCAAACCCCCTAAGCAGCAGCACAAATTAATCCAGAACCGTACCTGACCCAAGCGGGACCCCCTCCGCATCCAGCATGGTGCCCACATGCGCCAGCAGGCCCTGCACCACATCACCCCCAGGGGTCACCTGCCCCGCGCCGGACGTGGACGCACCCCCCTCGCCCCTCCACATCCACACACCCCCCTCCTCCCCTTGATCCTCCTCCTGTGGCATATACCCCTCCGGCAGCATGCACGGCAGGAGGCTGTTGCTCATCCGCCTGCATAGTGGGCACAGCACCTCCCCCCGCCCAGGGCTGATGATATTCTGCCCCGGGTAGGCCTGCCGGCTCTCCTTCCTCCGTATTACATCCCCCTGGTACTTGGCCAAACAGCCCTGGTGCGCCTTGTGGCCACAGAACTTGGGGGTGACCACTGGGCGGGTGTCGATGGCGCTGACCTGGACGCAGCTGGGGGCGGCGGGGGGTGCGGCTGGCTGGAAGCTGCCGCCGGTGGCGTCTGGCTCCAATGTGGGCTGCTCACGCAGCGCTATGGCGGGCACTGCGGACACGTGTAGCTGCGCCTGTGGTATCACACAGCGGTGGTTCAGCGTATTGAGTTGTATTGCTTTTTTTGCAATTAGGATCAATCGTTTATTTCAGTTTCTCAAGAACCCAAAACAATAACTTCCGATTTGCTCTATTTTCTCCCTAGAAGATGTATACAATACATTTTTGCTGTGCTATGCTCCCCTTTGGTTGTGCATACGAGACTCAAGTTAGCACATATACGATCATTCGCAGATGCAGATGGACAATCGGCAACGGTCCGCCAAGCTTGCAATGCTATGCACACAAGCAACGCACCAGCCAGCCCAGCGCCCCTGCCTCGGGCCCGCAGGAACAGAACGCGCACTGCCCCTCCGCGCCACCCCAGGTGTCGGGGTGGTTGATGGGCAGCGAGAATGGCATGGCGTCATGCATCTCAGCCTCTGGCGAGGCAGCGTCTGGGAGGCTGGAGGGGCCTGCGCCATCTGCACACATGGATACCAGGATCACAGGGGAATTCCTGAGGGGAAACTTGGGGAAATCTCAGGTATGGGGACTAACATGCGGAGGGGGGATGTCTGTTGGATCTCAAAATATGCACCACTCAAATGAGGCCTGTGGTGAGACTGGTATCATCTTCCTAGTCACACACCTTTTGGGAGGCAAATTATTGCGGCGGGAACCGAGACTGCACGGACCTACTTCGTCCAGAAACCGTTGACCTTTCAAAAAGCAAGGTAAACCATGCTTTATTGCCATCCTTCAGAACAATCATTGCCAAAAAATCACGACCACACACCAGATGCCATGAAACATCCCGCAAAATCCCGGGCTGCATCAACAAAAGCGTGAGGAAAACAGCCCCCATGCCACCAGCATTGAGCCATACGCACCAGTCCCCACAACCTCCTATGCATTACCTGATGCTGCCGCGCCTGTGCCACTGGCTGTAGGCAGGTCGTGGACGGACGAGAAAGCGTGCTGCTGCGCTCGCATGCCCGCCAGTGCGGCCGCCTGCCTCTCCCTTGCCCTCTTGCGCTTTTGCTCCATGGCTGCATCCCTAGCTGCGCTGTCATCCTCCTGTAAAGGAATTGCAACTTTGGTCACAAACCCGCAACGGCAATACTCGAATGTCTATTGCTAGAATTAGGTAATAAAACTGCTATATTGAATTGATGCTGACATTGGGTTGCAAAAGTTATATATATTATAAGTTTTGGATAACCAAATGACCGCATATGTGTTCATGGACAAAGACTATGCCATAGGGAGCCGTCACCAACAATGGCGACAATGACAGCAATGACGTTTGGCGAGCCATGTGACCAGCACCTCCAATGGCAGGTTTTTACCACCATGTTGAAACGCAGGGGCATCACATGCTGCCCAAGACTTTGGTTATTTTGTTGAAGATACGCACACCCATGCCTCACCTGCCGCATCTGTTGAGCGCTTGCAGGGCGACACGTGGCGACATACGCCTCCGCCGTCCTCACCAGGGACTCTGCGCATGCCCCCAGCTCCCAGGAAATGGCGTCTTTTGCATCCCCGGGAGGCTGCCGGGCCGAGAGCACCTGATGATATACACAGCAGCTCTTTAGGGTTTAGGGTTAAGCGGTCAAGGGCAGGTTAACCCTAACGAGCCATTGCATGTAAGGAAATAAAAATGAGGGTCATCATCTGCAGTGCAAGACCACAAATTAGCTGCTCTTGTTTTTCCTCCAGGGTTTTTTTAAATCCCAAAACACTTACCTTGAGCGTTTCCACAATCCCTGGCTGTCCCAGATAGCCCTCAGTGAGCAGAACACCAAACTGGTGTGCGGCATCATTTGAATCAGAGGGTGTGGCCCCCGCGTGCTGCTGGGATTGGAAGCGATCCAGCGACATGGCAAGCACATTCATGGCCGCCACTGCCAAATCCTCGGAGGCTGTCGAAGGGTGCAACACCGCGAACCTCAACGATGCCAGCAAGATCCTGCAGCAGACAAGGAGCTGCATCAATGCAACAGGAAACGGATGGTTGGCTGTCACTGCTGTAAGCCATGGTAGGTGCCCCTCAAGATTTACTTCTTTGAAGGGTACTTCCTCATTTTGCGCCACCCACATCTCCCAGCGGAAAGAGATTAAGGGGGGGAGAAGGGAATGCACAACGGCGGAGTGAGCAAGCCGCTGGCTCGCACCAGGCACCACAACCAGAACAGGCAACTAGGCAAGCGGAGGTCTTAGCCAATGCCAGCGTGCATGGCATGCCAAGAGGAATATTACCTGAGAAAGAAAGGAGACTCAAGAACCATGTACATGCGCTCCAGTGCTTTAGGAGGTGGTGGGGGCATCCGCAGCTGCGATTGCGGTTGCCACAGCCCCTTGGAGCGGGCGCGCTCCAGCACCGCCTGCCTGTTGCTCTGGTTGTAGTGCAGGAAGTAGATGTCCAGCTCCTGCCAGCACTCGGGCTTCAACGAGTACTTGCCCACCTGAAGCACGCCTGGGCTGATGTAGTCTGCAACCTCTGGGAGCACCTGTTTTGAAGGTGTCAGTTTCTTAGCATGTATTGCAATTGTCGTTGTACATGCAATCGCAGTCGGTGGATTGTAATGTAGTCTGCAACCTCCGGGAGCACCTGTATTGCAGTTGTCATTGAACATGCATTTGCAGTGGTAAATTGCAATATAGTCTGTAACCTCTGGGCGCACCTGCACCCACACCCATGCATTGCAGTGGCGTTTTGGGGAGCATTTATTGTCAGTCTGACAATACTTCAGATCTGTAAGAATAGAAGCTATCTATCTAGTGCACAGACACAACCACTGTTTTGTGCCACAGTGTCAAAAAAGCCTTGGCCTGAATTGGGTGATGCATAGCCACTGGAATGGCATATAATTCCTTACACCATATGACCCCAGCTGCCTCCAGTGTGCACCTTTTCAAACTCATTGTCTCCTGTCAGGTCCGACACCAGGCTATTCTGGAGCTCTGTGTGGCCCATGTCCATAAAGCACAACCAGTGTACAATCTCCCGTCGAACGCGCTTCACCTTGTCCTGTGGTCATTCAAAGCTCAGTCCGCAGCAGCGCTGGCTATGCACAGGTGCAGAATGATGTACTTGTCGTTTGTAATCAGGGATTTACGATTGCTGGATTTCGTGCCGGTGGTTAAAAAATATTGTAATTAGTTATAATCTCTGATTATAGTACACAAGGGCATAACAGTGACTGACAGCAACACCCAAATGGTGCCTCACCCACCACCAATTATTGCCCAGACACACCATGGGCACCAGCAATGGTCCCTTGGCACCCGCGCACCTGTTCCCACAGGGATCTTTCTCTCAACAACGCCACAATAAGTCGCAACCCATCCACCACACAGCTGAGACGCTCCTGTTGCAGATTCTCCGCAATCAATGCAGAATCGCCTGTTTGGGCGCCCGAAACAAGCGCTGCTCCGCCAAATGCCCCCAACATTGATTCGGTTGTCCTGCAGTGCAAGGTGATGCACCATCCATGAGTTACCATCACAATTTAGGTAGCTTGTTTTGGGCGCAAATCTCCAAGTGACCGACCAGGCAAGCGGAAGCCACAGGGCTGCAGGGAAACCTAGCAGAAACCCATGCATGACAGGACACATGTGGTGACTGTGCCCTTCATTGCCTATGTGCAATTCCATTCCACACCTCTCGGGCTCATCAGTAGCTAGCCACAGCTGTAGCGACAGGAAGTCCAAATCATGGGAGTTCTCCAGCCAATACCCAGCAATGGACCCATAAAACTGGGGCAATCTTCCAACCTCGTCGCCATTCCTCACCCACAGTCGTGCCACAACCTGCAAGCATTATACATTGTCAAGACGTTCAGCCGATAACCTGGCTGTAGCCACATGCTGGTGTTGCACAAGCACAGAAGAATTGAAAACATCCTGTTTCATGTTAAAACTCAACGTCCTCACAACTTTACCTGCGACATCCAGCTTAGGATCTTCAAGGGAAAATAGCTGAGCGTTCGCCACCGTGGCTGTGATGGGGAGGTTGTGCCACACAGCAGGTCACGGATCATAGAGTTGAGCCCCAGATTGCATGCTGCAGGATTGTTGTGGAAACCCAGGAGGGCACCCACTATCGAAGCAGCCATGCGGTGCATTGCGATGTGTGCTGAGACCTGAAGGGAGAAAACACATATTGGAAAGAAGAGGCTGTGGGACTGTCGTGACCCTAAACCCCAAACCCTAAACCCAACGATGGAAGCAGCCATGCGGTGCATTGCGATGTGAGCAGAGACCTGAAGGGAGAAAACACATGTGATACGTGACAAATCGGAAACACATATAATATGTGACATATTGGGAAGAAGAGCCTGTGGGATTGCAGAACTCTTGACTTGCTCAGCAAGTTGCTGTCAACACCTTGACTGCAAGTATTGCTTCCAAACAGAGCACCAAGCGTATGCCGTATTATTACAGCGGATGAGCACAACACGTTTAACCTAAGGGACCATTATTTCCTGTCCCATCTTACCGACAAACCATGGAGCAGGTCATCATAAATATGAAACGCCCCCCTGCCATGGCCCTGATTCCGTTGCCAGCGCTCTGCTGCGCGACACGCCGCATCCGCACCACTATGCAGCAACTGCACACCACATCCTTGATCAGTATCCAAGAAACAACAGTGAATCCAAAACAGAGGCAACAGGACCCCAACTACTTACCTGCAACTGCTCTCCCAGGGGGAGTAAGTTGCTGGGCGTTTCCGGCGAGAGGATGGCTTGCAGCATGGTGAGTCTGAACATGAACGCCACCAGCACCTCCAGCTGCACTGCATTGTACCAGTTGCCTGTCTCGTACTCAACAGCAGCTCCAACTCTGTGCACGTGGCTGTGCATGCCCTCCATCAGCGTCAGGGCTTCCGTGATCTTGCCCTCAAACAGGTCTGCTTTCCTGGTTGTCAGCAGGTACTTGACAACCGCTGGGTGCGCCAACACAAGGCGCAGATCTGCCAACACTCGTAGGTATGTCCTCCCTGCATGAAAATCAATAAGCACCACATCCGAAGGATTGCCACACAATGCATCAGTGTGCGAAAATTCCATGCATAAATTGCAGCTGGACACGAAGAAAGATAACATGCAAGACGTGGGATGATGCGCTCAGCCACCTATCAGCCTGCACGGAGTTGCCACCTGGGTTCACCTAACCTGCGAGAATCTTTAAGATAGCACACGCACTACAACTACAACGCCATGGAAGTTGACAGTACACATTGCCTGCCAACTTTGCTGCTGCATGTGTGCTGCACGATCACATCATTGCTAGAATGAATGTGGCCTCGCAGCCCAACCAGCCAACCTATGCAACCTGTACCTCGGATGTATTCATGGTCAGCATGGACGGTGGTTGTGTCTGGCCCCCGTGTGGCTGCCCTTGTCAGCATGGTGAGCAGAGTCTCAATGAGCACATCCAGCACACAGTCCTCATACACCATCACAATCGTCACCTCCTGGAACAAGCAAAGAAGACGTAAGCAGAGACACCAGCACACCATGTTTGACTTCACATGGAAATCGCGTATACCGTATATGGTATATGGTGCAATATAAGTTGATAAATGGCCATTAATTATTCACCTAACAGTCCAGCCTCACCTCCTATAGAAAATAAGCAAACAGGCAAGTCATCAGATACACCCAGCATGTATGCAACTCCACATGAAGGACATAGACCATGCATGCATGCTCAGCATTGCTTGCAAATCACGTGAACGACGCCAATCACTTTCATCGAAGTGCATTTGCTACCATTTGATGATCCAGCCTCACTAACCCTCCCTTACCTGAATGTTGAGCAGCTGCACCGTGATCCTGTCCAGCGCTGCCGAGATGTGCTGCCTCCTCCTCGCACCACTCATTGTCATGTCATGGTAGAAAAGCATGAGTGCGCGGGTGTACTGCAGCTTAAACTCGTGCTGGTACAGCAGAAGCAGCTTGATGGTGGTGGTGGCCTGCAAAAGGTTATTGCCCAACAAAGGTTGTTAGCTGAAGATGGCATTAGTCCATGGCTGTACCCAATTGTGCCAAAATCATGCATTTCCAGCTGTACCCACTCAAGCCCAACTCATGCTTTCCAAGGATTTTATGTGTTACATTGTCTACTTGCATGCTGACAAACCCACCATGCACATAGCCATACACGCTCCATGCACAAAATGAATAAAAGACACAAAGTAACATGGGAAAAAAGCGTTACAAGGACGAAGAACCACAAATCATGCAACAACCTTACCGCACCGGGGAGCAAAATCCCTACCTGCAGCAGCTCGTCAGGCATGAGCATCATCCGTGCAACCAGGCGGTACATGAGGCTGTTGCTGTAGCCACCCGTGCCCCCACCCTCGCTGTTCAGCACCTTTTGCCGCAGTGCTGCGGTTGCTTCACCGGTCAAAACTGGCTTTGGCAGCATCCCAGGGTCCACCAGCTGCAAGGACAGGGAGTGCACAAGCACCTGCAGGCAATCTTGAATCCCTGCTGCCCCGCGAGAGGCCAGAACCTCATCCACCAGTATCTCCTGGGCCCCACCCGCCACGTCATTGGCGTATGGATCCAGGCACGTTTGCGCCATTACTTGGCAGGCTAGCTCTCGGACGATGGGTGAGGCGCACAGCTGCTCAAACCACTTGCACAGGAGCAATGCCACCTGGCCGTGCTCCTCCCGTGCATGGGGCATGAGGGAGCCGTCACAGCTGCCTGCAAAGCATGCAAGGAGATGGCCCTGGCTGGGTTTGACAATCCAGCAATTTTGACGCTGTGAATACTCTGCTTGTGTATCGGTAAGCAATCAGTGCATGCCCCACACAGCATGCTGAATCCATGAAATCCATGTGTGGCTGCGCATGCCCTCACAGCACACGCTGTGTTCACCACATGCAATGCATCTCAGTTTGCATTAGCACTAACCCTTCTGATCAACAAATTGTGTTATGGTGCCGCATGTGCACGACTGGCTGCCATTCTGGCTGTAACGCATATAAATATTATTACCCCTGGCACCTCCCCTCCACACACCTTCCACCGCCAACACCATGTGCATACCACCAGAGATATACCAATGTCAACCAGATACCATAAAATATTGAGTATAAATCTGCCGCCACCCACCTTCCACCGCCAGCACCAGGCGAGTGAGTACCACCACCAGCACCTCCCGCAGCAGTGCATGGTCCTGTTCCGACGCACGGCTGCTGGCGCTGGCGACACCTGGCGCATGTGCAGGGCAGCAGCCAGATGCCCTCCATGAGGACACGTCGCCACAGTCACAGCAGCCACCGGCCTCGCTCCTGATCCAATGCACACAGGGAATCGCTATGGCAGATCGGGTAGAAAATGCAGCGGGTGGCGATCCAGCCGGTTCAGTTTGGGGCGGCTGGAGGAACATGATGTAAAGAAGGGTACACCTCATGTTGAGCAATTTGCAGCGTGTGGTTGAATGCAGGATCCTGATCTATGACGAAATGGCTGGAAATGACTGGATTAAATTTTGTCCGAATCGAAATCGCTTGGCCCCAGCCTGTGCATGCATCCACTAGAAATCCACTTGAATCTAATGGCTTCCCATGTGCATGAACTTACTTGTACATGACGTAGTCATGCCCCTTGTGATCGCTCGCCTGCACATCAGTAAGCACATATTAGCACGGTCTCTGGCATACAAGCGCCACCATATGCAAACAGGTTGTAGAGACAAATGGAATAGCCCCTTCCATGACCCACGTAATCAACTGAAAAGGCTCTTACCTTGAAGCAGTTGATACATATTGCACTGGAGGCCGTGACCTGGCAGTCCTTGCAGCGGTACGCTATGGTGCCTGCTATCCACACCGAGGTGCAGGGGCCCTTGCCGCTGCCCTGGCTTTCCAGGTACTCCTCGATGGTGTCCTTGCCATTTGTCAGGGCCAAAACCTTCTCTAGCGCCTGTGCGTGGGTAGTTAAATTCACCAATGCACTTGACACTGGGCATGGGGTGCACTGGGCGTGGGGCGCCATATGCATGCATATGCCCATTGCCCAGAAATGCACGCAACCACGATAACTGCAAGCGTTGAGAAAATACTGAAAGTGGGCTGATAGGTAACTCAGCTAAGTGAAGCAAGCCAACGCTCTTGCTCGCGCAACGCATGTGTAGAAAACCCGGCAAACCCAGGTTTGTACCGACAGCTGCAGAGTTGCACACACACCGCCAGTCTGCTCTAGCAATGCTCTACCTGAAGGGCCTCTATCACATCGTTAAGCTCGGCCCATTGCTCTGCTTTGTAGCAGAGTTGCAGGTGGGCGTACAGCTCGCTGACCTTATCCATGGTCTTCAGGTCAATGGCTAGCTTTGCATGGCGCAGGAGTGGGCATTTAAGCACGGTGCTGATGGGTAATAAAGGTTAATACGCCTTCATCATGCATGCAACCACGGCAAGCCACCACCTCGACGCCTATGCCACTTAAGTCAGGTGATATGTTGGATGGGCGAGCCCCGCATGTGCATGCGTGAGGGTTGGTGTCAGAGCGACTCCAGGGAAGGAGTTCGCTGACCCACTTCAGTTCAACAAATAGAAGCGCGTACAGGTGCAGCAACATATATTAGCAGGGGTCGTCGCGAGCCCGATTCGTAGCTGGCCCTTTCACCGCAAACGTTTCGCATAGTGCCAGCCTGGGACAAGTATTATCGCACTCCCGCTATTGTGCGGTTTCGTTACAGGTACATATTGCATGGATGGCGCACTGAACGCCATCACTACACAGTTTCCAGTACAACACGCTGCACGTTTACGATTTGCTTGTTGGCGTAACCTTATAGCTTGCGTGGAACCAGTGAGTGCTCGTACGTTCCCAGAATATTCACAAGGTTGCGTTGTCAACACCGAAACTCTCTCGCCTGCTTACACAAACTGCATATTGCGCTTTTTCGGTAGGGTAGATAAACGTCCCGACCGAGTAGTTGAAAGGGAGGAACGCATGCATATGGAAACGTAGTCACCCATCATGACTAGCGGTCACGTGGCCAGCGCAAGCGCACCCACCATGGCTAGTGCCATGGCGCCACCCAATGTAGCTAGCTCCAGCGCTCCCATCATTGCCGAGGATAGCACCTCCGAAAAGCGCGAGTTCTCCCGCCAGGCCTCTGGATCTGGCATGCATGGGTGGGTCACTAAAGTTGGTTCGACACCTTTTTGCCTGTGACCAAGTGTGAGTTGTGGTGTTTTACACGTAGTGTGGGGTTGCAGGTTGAAGAATAAGGTTGTGAGTAACACCAACCTCACCGCATTGGAGTGGGGAGGCAAGGGAGAGGCCAGGAACGAGAAGTTGCAGCAAGTGGTTGAGGTACGCATCATAAGCACAAGCACGTCTGCCCAAGCCTGATGCGCAGCTGTTCTGCTTTGAGAAGTGAGAGGTGTTCTCATGTTAATGCCACCCCTGCTGCAGGACTTTTTCGTGGCGCAAGAGGAGCTGTGTGTCACGACAGGGAACCTCTTGTGAGTATCAACTGGGCACACCTTGGAGCCCTCCCGCATTTCTGGTTGTTGTACTGTCCATGCCTCATACGTGTCTGGCACCCCACTTTACTGTGTGGCGCCGCTGGTGACATCAATAGACGAGGTTTGCCTGAGGTGGGTACCACCAGTTGACTGACAGCAGCAAGTCTCGTGTCACAGGGCGGACGTGCTTGACATCAGCCCAGTGCTGACGGACGCCGCCTCAGCGGTGGTGGATGACTCCTTCCTGCGCTGCTTCAAGTCCACGCAGCATGAGCCCTGGAACTGGAACCTGTACCTGTTTCCGGTGTGGTGCACAGGGGTGCTGGTGCGCCACCTCATACTGTTCCCGCTCAGGTAAACCCT
Source organism: Heterotrichella gracilis (assembly GCA_032358255.1). NCBI lineage: Eukaryota > Xanthophyceae > Tribonematales > Xanthonemataceae > Heterotrichella > Heterotrichella gracilis. Next base: position 202,573 of record JAULBX010027385.1, read on the forward strand.
AAATCTAAACCCTTTATTTGGTTGCACCAGCTGGGGCAATGGCTTCACCGCCCACCTGAGGCTGGACCCATATAATGGCCACTTTATGCTCTGGTGCGGCATCAGTGCACCCCCTGTAACATGGGCTAAGCCACAGGGGTTGTTGGTTGCAGGATCCTGCTGCTGTCGGTGGGCTTCCTGATCTTCTTCCTGTCTTTTGCGATTCTACACGCAATCACAAAGGTGCGCACCTCCCACAGGACCCCTATCTGCTCCTCCTTTGACCCCTAAAACCCTAAAACCCTAAGCCCTAAAACCCTAAACCCTCGAAAAACACGCCCCCCCCTCTGCTCCTCCCTTGACCTCCCTTGACACTCACGCCTTGCTCGGTGCACAGGACCACAAAGCCCTAAGCCCTGAAATCCTAAACCCTAAGGAAGCATTGCCCCCTTTCTGCTACTCCCTTATCAACCCCCTTTGCTCGGTGCACAGGACAACAAGACCAGGCAGGCCTGGGAGCAGAAGCTGGTGCAGTTCCAGTGCCAGATGTTTGTGGCCTCGTGGACGGGGGTGATCCGGTACCACGGCCCCCGCCCCGTGCCGCGCGCCAACCACGTGTGGGTGTCCAACCACACCTCCATGATCGACTACATCGTGCTGTGCGCCTACTCCCCCTTTGCGGTCATCATGCAGCTGCACCCTGGCTGGGTGAGTGGCCGGGGACCAGCCGGGGCATGCAACCTTGTACAAATAAATAATAAAATATGAAAACAAATTATTTATATAGAAAAAAAATGGCGTTCCCAGCCGTCATCAACTTATTGCCTGGTACGCATGCGTCATGCTGATGACTCATGCAGCCTGGGCATGTTCAGATGCTGTGATGGAGCCCACAAACTGGGGGTGATCTAAACAATATGCATGGTTGTGATCGATTGATCGTGCACCAGCGGTAGTGGTTGCTCAAGGATGTGCAGCTTCGCAGCATGCATACCATGCACACATCACCCGCCTGGCCAGGAGCTTCACGCTGCACTGCAAATGGGTTGGGCACTGTTGATCCACAGTCCTGGGTGCATGGATGTGAAAAATGCTTTTGTATTGATGCAAACTGGGTCATTTTCTTGATACGGTAGCCTGGTCCAGGCATGGAGCTTTATGCATCCCATTCCTGCTTGCAAACGTCTCCAATTGGCTTTCTAAATCTCAACAGACACTGGGGGCTCTGCCCACCTCCATGTGCTAATGCCCCCACCCCCCCTTGCAGGTTGGTTACCTGCAGAAGCACTACAAATGGGTTTGGCATTGTTAATCTCTATTCCATATAAACAGACGGTGGAGGCCTGCTCTACCCCCTCCCCTGTGCCCACGTTCCCCTCCCCCCCTTCCTTGCAGGTTGGTTTCCTGCAGAAGCACTACATGGCGTGCCTGGGCTGCCTGTGGTTCAACCGCACAGAGGTAAGTGGTCCTAAACATAAACCCTGCACACTTGTGCACCTGGGACCCACTTTTGTACCGCGGGTTTTCAGTGTGGAGGAGTTCACCGCATGACATGCTCTCCATTTGCACATGGGAGCAGACCATGGCACCCAGGCGTGGATGACTTCCCCAGGATCCCCACAGCATGCATGTGCAGTCACAATACAAAGGCTTTTGCCACTCCTCTTACCTCGAGCCTTTGCCATTCTGACGAGCGAACTATTTTCTAGAAAAATGGCGAAATATATTTAAAAATACGAGTATTTCATTTAATGTTAATATATAACGGATGCTTTTCTTTAGGTGAAGGACCGCAAGCTGGTGGCCGAACGCATGAAGGCGCACGTGCAGTCCTCCGACACCACCCCGCTGCTCATCTTCCCCGAGGGCACCTGCGTGAACAATGAGTACTGCGTCATGTTCAAGCGGGGCGCCTTCGACCTGGGCGCAGTGGTGTGCCCCATCGCCATCCGCTACAACAAGGTGTTTGTGGACGCCTTCTGGAACAGCAAGAGGCAGTCCTTCACGGCGCACCTGGTGCGTGCAACAGGGGTTGAGGGTTCAGGAGGAGCATGTTCAGATTTCCAACTGTCATCTTACCCGTAATTTAGGATTGTTTGTAATTATAACCTGTAATGTAGGATTAGCATGTGGGGATTTTTTGGGTGGCTGTGAGCGCGTGCCTTGGTTGATGGTGGGGAATGTCTGTGGCGGTTGGTTTTGCATACATTGCAGGTATGTATCCCTTGCACTCGTGCACATGCCTGGTGCGACATCCATCCTGCTGCGCTCCCGGGTTCAGGGTTTAGGGTTTGTGTCCTGTTGTCAAGTGGTTGCCCACCCCCCTCCAGGGCAAGCTCATGCGCTCCTGGGCAGTGGTGTGCGACGTGCATTTCCTGGAGCCGCAGACCATGCGCCCGGGGGAGTCGGCGCAGGAGTTTGCAGAGCGCGTGCAGCACATGATCGCTGGGCGGGCCCGCCTCAAGGTGGCGCCATGGGACGGCTACCTCAAGTACTACAACCTGGGGCAGAAGGTGGGTGGGTGCATGCAGGCATCATGCTGGGAGGTGTACACGCTTGCACTGGACGTGGTACTTGCTTGCCTGCGTGGTATTGAGTGGCGCTGTGCTGGGTTTCTCTGCAAGCGTACATGGGGTTTAGTGTCTAGGGTTGCTTGCATGGGTGTTGAATGGCACTCTTCAGGCGTGGCTCCATATTCTTGTCATATTATAATTGTTGATGTTATAATAATTATTATTACTATGATTGTTTTCATTGTTGTGACAAACGTAGGCTTGGTGCTCTACATACCATGCTGAAAGTGATCCAGGTATTTGCATCACACCACGTGCAGCCGGGAGCCCGTTTAATCCCCTGGCTTGTTGCCATTGACGCACAGCCTGGCCATGTGGCCGCATTGTCTTGCGCCTGGTCAGGCATCGCTCAACCCCCTCCCCTGTGTGCCCCCGCAGCACCCCGACCTTATTGAGAAGAGGCGCAAGCTGTTTGCGGACAAGGTGCGGGTGTACCTGCCACAGGACAGCCCCGCAAGGGGGTCCGGGGAAGAGGCCAGTGGCAGCCCCTTTGCACCGGCTGCTGCGGAGAACGGGTTCCCAGAGGAGGGCAAGAAGGTACAATGAGGGGGGGGCGGCTTGACGCGGCAGCGAATGCCTCGCAGCGGTCTTGCCCAGGTGGAGAGATGTGCGAGCAGGGAGGGTGGCTGTGTGCACAGTCGCAGTATGCATGTGCTGACAAGTCCCACAATTTGGAAAAGAGCTCTTTATCTGCAAGGAATATATAGTGCAGGCTCCTTGCTACAAGCCTACAATTACACTGAGTGACAGACGAGTACAACATGTTGCAAAGCCACACTCAACGCAGCGTATTAGTGCGGTGCGTACAACATTTATTTTCTTCTTTGGCAGGCGCATGGTTGGTGCATACTGTGTGGGCAATGCCTGATGTCCGCCCTTACGGCAATGCAGTACTTTAGCTTTACATTTGTGTATGGACTGGGAGTTGAGGTGGTCCCATGGTTCCGGGAGTCGTTGAAGCGCGCTGAACACATGTTCAGCTGTGCTATTGGACAATGTCTGAGCTAAGACTGTAAGCTGTTTACTTTGGAGGGGATACGTTATGTCATACGATGGTGCCAGCTTTATACTATGCGCGCACGTTCCATTTTGTACTTTCTTTCTTTCCTCCCGCATGCTGCGATGGAGTTGTTTGACAAGACAAGTTGATGTACGGTACTGGATGCGTGTGTTACAGTGAATGAAAACAGTAATACGCTCAACCGTGCACAGTGACTGGTGTCGATATATGGTGCGTGCATCTATCCAATTACCAAGGGAGCGTTGGGAATGCACGGGCACGGCGCATGATGATTGAATGCGGCGTAAACTTTTAATCCTGTGCAATGGATCATCATCAGATGCTGGTGCGAGTATTGCAATGCCCCTTGATGAGTCTCAATAACCCCCACACAATGATTGCAACTGGGTCGGAAGAAAGCAAAGAAAAGAAATCGCCCGGGGCAGTGAATACAGGACATCATCACATGTGCATGAACGACTAAGAAAACTGGCATAAAAGATAACTACTATTCAACAAGATTTACAAGATTTATTTGACAGTCACATTCAGGGAGCCAACCCGGGCTCACAAGACTGTTGGGGGTGCTTGAAAAAGTCACCCCGCTTACTAAATAAACTGTGAACTAATGGAGCCATTATTCAATAAATCACATTTGTATATTTATTTCATGCATTCCCCTGATGCTAAACACCAATCCTCACTCAAATGACTGTATGCAGAGGTGCCATGTCACTAGTTATATGGGGCCCCCCAGCATGGGTTGAACCAGCTATCGCATGGCAGGCTCAATACCCTGCACCAGCTGCTCCATACAGGTTGAGGCTGTCTGAACTGAGTGCCCCCAGCAGTTGACCCAGCCGCCCAGAACCCGACATCACCTGCAGTCACAAACACATTGTCAAACTAGAACTCCACCAGTGGACTGCCAGCCACATCCATTGCCATAATGGTGATCACAGAAGCACCAGAAACGACACTTGCCTGCACAATGTTGCCTGTATGTCGGCCGGCCAGCCTATGAACAGGGTGGCCACCCCTGGCAGCATCCCACAGGCACAGCTGGCCTGTGGCCTCGTCCCCAAAGGCGTACGCCGAGTTGCGCGATGCAGCGAACGTGCCACGTGTCATCACCGCGCTGCTGCAGTGGCCGCCAGCCTGGAGCGTGCAGCGCCAGGCGGAGCCATTGCTGCAAAGGAGGGGTGCCAGTGAGCTGCCATCAAAATGATGCGTTGCTGTTGGTGGGTCCCTGGGGCTGCCAACCCTCAGATGATGGGGTATGTGCAGGGAAAAAGGCCCCGTGCTTTATTTCTATTCACCAATTTTAGAAATTTTCTCATTTTCCTATTTACAATTTTTTCCCCCTGACATTGAAAATGGATTTAGAAGCAGACCGTTGCTGCATGGGGACGATGGCTTGGCGCTAAAGTGCCATGGGAGGCCATTGGGAGCGTGGGCATTTGCGGGCGACATGGGCAAGGATTCAGGCCCACTGTGGGTGCACATTGCAGGCGTGCAGGTCCTCACCTGCATGGCTCCCGCTCAAACAGCCTGTGGCATGCCTCTTGGTAGGAGGTGGCCTTGAAGGACATCATCACTGAACCTCTGCCCTCATCCACAGTAAGGCTCTCGCAGGGGCCCTGGCCGCTGGCAACAACCTCGGCCTGTGGATCCCACAACCAGATGAATCACGACAAGATTTGGGTACATGTTTGCGCCTTTGCGCATCCCCTTCCTTGCCGCAATCCCCGCATGTGCCACAATGCACCCATGCCTTTGCTGCCGCTACATTGAGTTGACCATCAGGCATCAATGCGATGATGATATACTACCCCAGGTTCTGCATGTTGCAGACTGCCATTTGATGTTTGCCAATCAGTCTCCTGAGCCTACATGCCACCAATGGCACAGCCCCGCCCCCTCCCGAAGACAGGTCACCCACAGCAAACACTGTGTCACCGTGCCTTCCATCCGGCCCCACCTGCAGTTGCTCAGAGCCACCCTCTGCCTCGCCCCAGCAGCAGGCTTCAGACACTGAGGCAGTGAGCAGCCGGCACCCGCCCCACACCCCACCACCTGCATGCATCCATCATATGGCCAATCAGATGCAGTCACATAGGATATCACATGCCAATCACATGCAACTATATGGCTAATGATAGCAGCCACATGGCCCATCAGAGCAGCATCCGTGGAGTACAGGACACGATACCAGCACCCTCCACCCCGCGCAGGAAGGAAGTTCATGACCTCCCAAGCTTGGCCATGCCCGTTCAACTCAGGGGAGTTGAGAATCTAGTGAAGGAAGGTAGTTCATGATCTCCCAAGCTTGGCCATGCCCGTTCAAGCATTCCCGTGACTTCCCCAGCGCCCCCGCACCTGCCTCCCCCCTGGGCAGCGCCACCAGCGTGTGGATGGCGTGGCTGGCATGCAGGGGCGTGCGGTGCGTGGCCACTGGGGCGCAGCAGTTGCGCAGGTCGTACAGCGCGACAGCACCGTTGCGCAGACCGGCGTACACCTGCAGCGAGTTGGTGATGGGAACATGTGAATTGTAGAAGATCATTGCACTGGCAGAAGAATGTTCCTTGAGGATTGTAGAAAAAGGGAGCGCAACTGAGACCATATCGAGAAAACCATTGGTGAAATGCGCCATCACTGGGGCACGCATGGCACTGTAATGGCTACACTGCAATGACCACAATCGCAATCCATGTCAGCACCACCACGATCAGGCCCAACTGCTGCTAGCGCTGGAATACGGTGACTGAGCCCCCGCCCGCCGCCCCACCTGACGATCATTGACTGGGTCCCACCCGCAGCTCCACGTGGGCGCCTCCCCCCCCAGCTGCGCCACCACCGCGTGGCTGCCCACCTCAACCAGCAGCGCGGGGCCGGTGCTGGCGGCAAGCAGGCAGCGGCGGCGCGCGGGACACAGCCGCACCTCGCGCACCACCCCTTGCAGGGAGGGCAGGCGGATGAGGGAGGGGGCGTCGGGGGCCAGCAGGCTGAGCTGCGGGTGGGTGGGTGGGAGAGGGGGGTGAGTGGGTGGGGGGGGAGGAAGGGGGTCATGCGGTTAAAGACAAAGCTGGGTGGGGAAGACTGTGCATTTGCAACCTTTGATCCTACTGGTGAAGTGCATGTGTCGCAGGTAGGCGGTGATGCAAAGTTGTAAAATACATATGTGCAGCGATGACGGGTATTGTGCCACATGTCGAGCCCCAGGTGCAGGCACAACTGGCTCATCAGCAGCCAGCCTACAGAATGGGTTACCCATTTTCTTTGCATGCAGAAAAGTGTAAATTTTCATTTCCTCTTCATATCGCTCAAAATCGGAAAACTGAGAAATCGAATTACATGCATATTCATTGACTAGCACTTAACAGGTGCTTGTCCCTCACCTTCCTGATTTGTTGGCTCCAAGTCAGGCTCTCCCCCACCAGCAGCAGGGCAGAGGGCACATCCCAGTCCATGCAGCGGGCGGACTGTGGAGAAAGTGGGGTGCATTGGATTGGTGCACGCGGGCATGGCACGGCTCACTAGTATGGGTGCATGGGGGATGTTATCACATGCAAAAACTGTGTCAGCAAAATGTGCAGTGCATCTGGTTTGCAAACTGCATGCATTCGTAGTTTACTTCCCTTGGAGAGGCTGCTGTAACTTGTAGCAGTCGGTGCATGGCCTGGTGGGACACTGCGCATGCACATGCGATGCATTGTGTGGCGCTCACCTGCACAGCAACATGGTGCTGGAATAGGTACTCCCCCACGCTGCCAACAGCCTCCACCTCCCTTGGACGCGACCGGCTGGCTTCCCGACCCCCGCCCGACCCCCTGCCCTCAACATCCACCGCACTCTGCTGACCACCCCACTCCCTGTCTGATGGCCGCTGAGCACCGCCATGTGGCAGCGGCAAGCACTGGCCTGGTGGCAATTGGCCAGGTGGCATCTGAGTGGCACCGCAATGTGGCTGCCAACCTGGCATCCCCACCCCTGCACCTGACATGGTGGCGCTGCCTGTCTCTCGGTCCCAGTTGTTGATGGTCAGGGTGGAGGCTGGGAGGCTGGGCTGTGCCCCGGTGGGTGCCAGCTGCACGTGGTAGCTGCTGCCGTGGACTGGCTGTGGGTGTGGGTGTGAGTGTGGCTGCGGGTGACTGTGGTGGGAGGTGGATGGCTCCGCAAAGACCTCACCAGCTTGCATAGGCGGTGGTTGCTGCTGCTGCTGCGGGTGCTGCTGCTGCTGCTGGGGCAGTGGCCTTGCGGGATGGGCGGGTGGCTGTTGTGGCTGGAAAGAGGAGGGGATCCCCCGCCGAAAGGCAGTGTCGGAGTCATGTTGTCCCCACACCCTGCCATGTGCACTGGCAGCTTCTTGGTGGCCTGGCGCTGCCCACCTCCCGGTGCAGGCATGGCCCTGGCCAGGGCGATGCGAGTTTTGGACCATCGTGTGCTGAGGGTAGAGGCCCAATGGCACTTGCTGGCAGTGCAGCGGTTGCCCGTTGGGCCCGACTATTGACAGGGAGGTGGCTGGCCCAACAGGGTACGGCACCACCCCGCTCACTCGCGTCATGGCGTGCCCTGCAGACCAATGCCATGGGCGTCAGCGCAAGCCGTCTCTGACTGCTGGCGCTACGGATGTGTTCAAACCAGCGCCCAAGGGCAACAAGTCAACTGGTGCAGTACGCTACCTTGCACTGTAGGTGGTGGTGCAGGGTTCTGCATGGTTGCCAACCGCTCCCGCTCCCTCTCTTTCTTCAGCTTCTGCACGCACACCACCAGAGCTTTATATCAGCACAGAGCCTCGTAGCACTCAGCACGCAGCCTGCAAGTGTTTGAGGACCAGCCCGCAGCATTGACTTGCCTCCAGCGACGCTGACAAGCGCTTGACCTCTGCTTGGAGCTTCCTCTTGTCCCCCTCCAGCCGCTCCTTCTGCTTTTTCTCCTGGTTCAGCGCATTGTAGTACGTCTCCACCTCTGAGTTGTCCACCGCGCTCAGCCGTTGGACATAGTGCTTCCGCAGGTCTGACTCCCTGGCCTTGGTGTTGCACTGTGGGCACCGGGGGGTCTGCCTGATCCAGCGCGCAATGCAGGCCTTGCCAAAAAAGTGGCCGCACTGCAGTGAGGAGACCGCGTGGTCGCCAGAGGTAGTCCAGGGTTCCATGCAGATGCTGCACGAGCTGCCATCGTCGCCTGTGCCACAGGGGTGGGTGGGTGGGTGGGATGGGTGGGATGCAGCCAAGTGTGAGGATGTAACTACTCTGTACTGGGCAAATACGGTTTTGGCAAGCTCCATTGCAAGTGAAACCAGTTGGACGCACCTGCATCTGTTTCCTGTTCCAGTTTGCGCTTGGAAGTGGCAGCAACTGTTTCAGGTTCACTGTCTTCAATAACAATCACCGCACTCTTCTCAGCCTCTTCTGTTGAGTCGCTCAATGTAGACATCCTGCAGTGAATGCTGCCGAGCTTGGATGAGAAAACCAACACTCAGTGAGTCACTCAGTGGTTCCCAGAGCAGTTTGCAGCTCCCATCTTGATTACTGGATTCTCAACACCCTGTTGACCACACCCCGTGCGCTGCTAGGCTGAAGAACCAGGCGGCCACAGCCCTACTGTGGGGTGTCTGACATTAAAAGGAGCGCAAACTCAAGAGGTTAGTGAACTTGCCCTCACAGCGTTTTGCAGCGGGCTGGTGTAGGCACCAAACTCGATTCATGGGGGTGCCCAGGCAAGTTTTTGATACAGCATCGTTCACGCTCACCACTTCCACTATAACCAAGCTCAAACCAAGGCGAGGCTATTGCAAGCCAACCGCAACAAAACTTAATGTTAACAGCAAGAAAATTGGGCGCACCAATGCATGCAACCCAAACTTTGGGCCAAAGCTTTTAACCGTTAAGTTATCGCCTAGTATACTTCCCCTAGGGTTTCAAACTGTCAGATAAGGGTTTGCCAAATCTGCTAGCAAGCCTTGGCCAAGATCGAAGTAAACGGCACATATGTTCCTTCAAAGAGGCGTAGAAAGCCAGAAAGCACAGCAATCGTCCTTTGCGTTATCCCTTTTGAAGGTTTTCTTGTCCGTATTGAGTTGTTAGCTTGGACCAAGTCTTCATGCCCCACACGCAGCATGTGAAAAAGGACTTGTGTTGGCAAGCACTCTTGTTCTAATATCACTCTTCAGTACTGCTTTTTAAAGTTCGTAGCCTCTTTTTGTAAAAGCCTCGTGTTCATCTTTGTCCCCGAGTGACTGCACAAGTCTTCACAACCCTCTGAAGGCTCCATCAGGGGACTGAAATGGGGCGAGTGCGTGTTCACGCCCACCAACTTCTCGACGAGGGACGACCGTGTGCAGCTGACACCTTTACTGTCTACTCAGATTCCATGGAACTTGACCAACCTACAGTTGTCCCACGTAGCAGCCACAGAGATGCTCAGCTGTCATGTTCGACCGACCAGCTGACCAACATGATGGCAAGTTGCCTGGAGACTTTCGCAGTCAACAGCAACCAAGTTGTTCTGCACCATCAACTAAAGGAATTTCTGTGCTCTTCGGGCTCCAGGTAATAGTAACTATGAGGTGCCAAGCAGTTGTTGTACCACTGGGTGTCATGCACTCACCTCCTGCTCTTCCCACAGTGACATGCAGCAGCAGAAGTGCTTGTTTGAGGTGGCAATGGTGGCGCTCGTTGAAGGCGGACACTTGACAAGACACGGTCAAGGCAACTGGGCTGCGTACACGGTATGGCACGTCTTGCACTCGAGTTACTGGGCACCTTTTTGGCTGTCAAAAGTATGTAGACTTACCCACTGGCGAACCCCTGCAGGCCAATGCCAACTTGCTGCGACAGCATTCGACACCGGAGACATCAAGTCATCACAGGGACAGCCTGTCTTTCTCCAGTGACAAGTTCATGTTCACGAAACGCTCTGTCCCTGTCAAACCACTGCTGGAGGGCTGGAGCTCAGGCAACAAGTCTCCTGGTGTTGCACAGCGGGGTTTGAAACTCAGGAAAGGTATGTTCAAACCTTAACAGTCTTTTGCACAAACATTGTTCGCTGTCAGTGGGAGGAGTCTATTCTGTGCCTCCCAGGACTGAACGCTGTGGCATGTGGCACTGCACTAAGCCTTTGTTCCACCCCCTACTGTGCAGGACTGGGTCTGAGTAAAAACGCTCTCAAGAGGCAAATGAGCGAGTCTTTGCCGCCCTGTGATCAGCTGCGAGCAACAAAAAAGTGCAAAGTTGCACTTGTTCAAGACCCAATGCTGGAGTGAACACGAAAGGGCTGGCGGTGGCAGGAGATAGCGGTAGCTGGGCAGTCTCCTAGCAATTGGATGGGGCAGGGTACCTAGGTGTTTTAGAAGGAAGTTCATTTATGATTTTTGGTGGTGGCAGGGTCGCTGGACAGGTGTACCATTTTCCCCTGTCACGCCTCAGCAGAGTACTGCGAGGGGGATTCAATGAACGTTATCAGTGTCGGGGCAGTTCCCCTTTGCAGAAAAACGAATTAGGGTAGTGGCACAACAACTTGCTCGCTATAAGGAGTCTCTGAGGGGACGTGGATGGGCCCTTGAGAACGTATATTAGGACTGTGAACTTTGCAATTCTTACCCGGACAAGGGTTTCCAATTCTTGTTTATGTGAACGTCTCCTTCACCTACTAGTAGTACTACAGCAAATGTGGGGAATGTAAAATAGGTTTGATACTGTTCAGGTTACTAGCTTCTCCACTCCGATGCATGGCTCCTTGGGCCTCCCATCTGAACCACGACCAGCCCTATATCTTATTGTAATAGAGGGGACACGGAAGTACGACGCCACAGGAGCATCTTAATGTCATGCGCACAATCTCAACAGAGCTGGGACAAGCCTTCAGGTTGAGAGCTGTCCATGGAACCAAGCTGTGCAAGATTGTACTCCATGTATATTTGATTTCAATTTAAATGAATATACTTTCAACCTTGACTTCCGTGTCCCACGTAATATGAATAGTCTCCCCTGGATGCCATGTGGCGGATTGTCAGAAAACCTCACGTTTCGTCTCGCCTCGCGGACTTTGTAGGCGCGCACCTCGCACCTTGCTTCGCCTTGTAAAGTTTGTTCAGGCTATAATGCACACCGATTGCTTTCACTTCACGTTCATATACCGTTTTTGTGCCACTTGCAGACTATCTACTGTTGCTTGTGTGCTTGAGAGTCTTGAGTCTGCCTTCTGTTGCCTACTAGTATTCGTTTTCGACTTCAGTGTTGTTGCACGCCTGTTGCGATCTTCAAGCTGTCACTTTCAAGCCAGTCCAATAAACCGGCTGCCTCGATATCTTCCAAAGCCAACCCCGCACCGTACTTGCAGGTGTGTATCGGCCAACTCCGTCCTGCTTGGCACAAACATGCGTCTGCATGCCACTTCGGGTTGCCGCGCGCACCCATGCAACCTCGCCACTTGTAGCGCCTCCGCGGCTCCTGCTGTCTTCAAACCTCGTGCATCTAACGAGTGAAACTCTCTGCCCTTCTTGCAGGCCTTCCTGGTGGGTTAATAGCAAGCTGCAACAGGCTGGACCCGGCCCTCCTTCACCTCACCGTTCTGGCTCGGGTGTGTGTGAAACCGGCTGGCTGGACGCACAACCGCGGGTGTATCCTAACACCGGCTTGACTAAATTTCTTCTCCACTGTTTCCGCTCGTGGGCGGGGGAGATTGATCTGCAGAGGCACAGGCCGTGACCATCAAACACCACGATACCAAGCCGAACCCGAATCGCCCTATTGGCAGGCAGCACCATGGTTCGCACAAGCACAGGTCGCCACAGCACGTGGGTGCTGGTGGTGGCTTTCTTGGCGTACTTGACAATAGCAGGTGAGGCCACAACCGTCCGCCCACTGTTCCTTGCTTATTGGTTTTGCTCACTCAACTGCCCATCTTTTGCCACCCACTTCCCAAGTTCACTCCCGCAGCAAACTTGTCACCAGGCAAACACTAAACCCGGCTTGTGTCTGCTGTTATGTAGGCGCTGCGCCACCCAACAGCATGATCACCAACGCCAAGACGCCTGTCGTGACAGCGCCAGCCAAACCTTCTGCCAAGTTCCCAGTGCCCAACGCCCCAGTGGTGACCCTCTCACAGTGGGGAGTCAGCTCGGTCAAGGTCAGCTGGACGCCACCCACCAACCTGGTCCCAGGCCAGCAGATGGTCCTTTATAAGATCGGTGTTGGCTGCAACCCCATGATGGGCGGTGCTGGGTGCGTCATGTCGCCTCCCCTCCCAGTGAACTACAGCAGCTTTGTGATGACGGGCATCGAGGGCGGCACCAAGCCCACCTTCTACGTGATTGGCCGTGACAACAGGGGCCAGAGGTCTGTCCCAGGAAACTCCACTGGCTTGGAAGTCGTAGGTACGTCAAGGACGGGACACTCGACTTTGTGCACCGTATGTCCCCGGCATTACATTTGTGCAGCATGTATGCGGGTCTCCTAAGGGTTTGCAATTGGGATTGCTATGCTTTCTGCCATCCTTACTCCTGTTCCACCCCCTGCAGGTGAGCTTGGCCCCCCCGCCATGTGCCGCGTGTCCCTCCAGCAGGGCAAGTGGGTTGTCAAGTTTGCAAACCCCAAGAAGGGTATGGTCAAGGGCACCAAGATCAAGTACTGGCGCATCTTCTGCCAGAGCGGCAACGGCAGCCTGCGCCTGAGCCAGTGCAAAGCACACTTCTGCGGAGGCTTCAACGAGAAGGGATACTGCCCGTAAGTACAGCTGTTATGTGCTGCACAACACACCACATGCCCTGGCCAGAAACCGCGCAGTTTGTGGAGCTTGCATGCAGTGCATAGGCAAGGGCGGCTTGGAAGCACTGGTGGTGTTTAGTTCTAGGCCACTTCAGCTGTTATGGCTATGGACTTGAGAGCAAAATATTGGGTCACTGCTGCTGAGCGCAAGGGGCATGTTGCAAAGAAAGTGCTCGATTCCTCGGTGCTGAGCTTGCGTATTTGTGTGCAGGGATAACACCGCCAAGTTCACCGAGATGGAGCCCTATGGCCGCTACAAGTTCTGCTGCCAGGCCTGGGATGGGCTGAACAGGTCCAGCAAGCACTGCGCACCAATCGTGAGCGCCAACGTGGCCAAGTGAGGCGGAGGGCAGGGAGCTTTCCTTTTTCTGTTTTACAACTGCTTTGTGTTGCTGCATAAATGTCCCAAGGGGCCTGGGGAGGCAAGAATGGGAGGGGATGGGAGGGTAGAGCTTATGTAGAACGGGGATCGTGTGTGCGTGGTATGGGTTGATGGCTCGCCGCATGTCCCCTTTTGGAATTTGCAAAAGACTGAATCTTTGGTTAGGAGGCCAGAACTTTGGTCAAACTAATAGTATGTTTCCGCCATGGTGGCCATTTTTAATGCTGGTGACTGTTATGATGGGCTTTTCTTACTCTTGGTACTTGGGACCCAGCCTCTCTCGCAGCCACGCCGTCTCTTGGTAAGGCGCTAGTCGAGTTTCTAAGATTCATACCAGCAATCTGGCTACAATCAGACAAAGTGTACGCATACATTGAATGCAGTCTCGCATAGCTGCACATTTACAAATACATATGTATTGCATGAACCGCCCGTCCCATCATGCATGCATGTACCTTCTTGTCACTCTGTGAGAGTCAAGCACTGCTGTTGTGACTGCATCATTGAGGCTATGGCACAATGTTTATTTCTGCAGCCAGCAGCCGCTGCATTGCATCAGGAGCTTGATGAGCTGCCAGATTTGCACTACATGTTCGTTGGATTTCAAGATTTGGCACTGCCCGTGACTGGCAGTTGCAGCTGCGAATTCAATTTATGCAGTGTATGGTAATAAACAACCCCACATGGATATCATTACAATTGATCAACCAGTAATCGCTTACCAAAAGTAATTCCAAAATGTGACAGTCACTGTTTCAAAATGGTAGCCAAAACATTGTGAGATCTGGAGTTTTAAGATCGTCCAAGATCGTCCAAGATGTCTGCCAAAACTTCCTCGATGCCGTTGGGCCTACATGCCACGTTTAGTGTCTTCGCTCACAAACAACAGTTACTGGTTTGAAACAACATGGGCATGCTTGCATCGATGCAGGCCAGCCCCGCCTATCAAGGCACCTGGGCTGCCATCATGCATGCCAGGCGTGCAAGCCTGTGGGCTTTCATAAACTGCTATCGCAATGTAGTGGCCAACCTCCAGCGCTCCCAGGTTCGTCAACTTTGGCCGAGCAAACCCTAAACCCTAAAACCCTAAAACTCTAACACCCTAGACTATACTTTGGGCAGTGTTGTGGCCAGCCTCCAGCGCTCCCATGTGTCAGGCTTGCGCAGGATGGCCAGTGCCAGCGCCTGCTCCCTTCTGTGCCTGCTGGAGGACGTGGGCTTGGCGGGGTGGGGGTCAAGGGGGTCGCAGTCGGGGTGTGCAGGGGATGAGGAGGTGGTGGCTGCGTCCTGCGCAAGCGGGTGACAAATTGAGGGCGGTGACGTATACCCTTACTCCCTTTCCTTTTTCCTCTATTTTTAACTAGAAAGGGTGGATGGGTACGGGGATTGACATGTGCCATGCATCTGCCCATCAATCGGCTATTGATTCATCCCCTGACACGCACACCCTACATCCAAAGCACGTGCAAGTGACCACAATAGCGCAGCTGCACTGTTGGTACCCATGCAAGTAAGTGACAGGTGCGCACACCTCCCCGCTGGGAGGCCTCTCCAGCCACTCCAGCAACAGCAGGTCGAGCGCGCGCTTCTCGTGGTTGCGTGTGAACGCCAGCCGCACACCCCCCTTCTGGCAGGCCACCATCTGGTGGAATGTGTGCGCAATGAGGCCCTCATACAGCTCCCCCAGGCTGGTGCAGGTTGCCACCAGGTGCTCGATCTCGGCTGCAGCAGGGTGGGGCGGGGGGCGGCGGGCGCGGGGG